>OY821521.1:70809555-71109095 GCA_963682025.1 Cordilura impudica
AAAATTAAAAATTAAAAATTAAAAATTAAAAATTAAAAATTAAAAATTAAAAATTAAAAATTAAAAATTAAAAATTAAAAATTAAAAATTAAAAATTAAAAATTAAAAATTAAAAATTAAGAACTAAAAATTAAAAATTAAAAATTAAAAATTAAAAATTAAAAATAAAAATTTTAAATTAAAAATTAAAAATTAAAAATTAAAAATTAAATATTAAAAATTAAAAATTAAAAATTAAAAATTAAAAATTAAAAATTAAAAATTAAAAATTAAAAATTAAAAATTAAAAATTAAAAATTAAAAATTAAAAATTAAAAATTAAAAATTAAAAATTAAAAATTAAAAATTAAAAATTAAAAATTAAAAATTAAAAATTAAAAATTAAAAATTAAAAATTAAAAAGGAAAAATGAAAACTGAAAAATGAAAAATGGAAAATGAAAAATCGAAAGTGGAAAATGGAAAATGAAAAATGGAAAACGAAAAATGAAAATAAAAAATTAAAAATTAAAAATTGAAAATGAAAATGGAAAATGAAAATTTAAAAATGGAAAATGAAAAATTAAAAATGGAAAATGAGAAATGGAAAATGGAACATGAAAAATGAAAAAAGAAAAATTAAAAATGAAAAATGAAAAATGAAAATTGAAAAATGAAAAATGAAAAATGAATAATGAAAATTGAAATATGAAAAATGAATAATGAAAAATGAAATATGAAAAATGAAAGATGAAAGATGAAAAATGGAAAATCGAAAATGAAAAATTAAAGTTGAAAAATGGAAAATGAAAAATGGTGAATGGAAAATGGAAAATGAAAAATTAAAAATTAAAAATTAAAAATGGAAAGTGGAATATAGAAAATGAAAAATGGAAAATGAAAAATGAAAATATAAAAATAAAAATGAAAAATGGAAAATGGAAAATGGAAAATGAAAAGTGAAAACTGAAAAACGAAAAATGAAAAATGGAAAATGAAAAATTAAGAATGGATTAAGAATGAAATATAATAATCGAAAATGGAAAATGGAAAATGAAAAATGAAAAGTGGAAAATGGAAAATGAAAAATGGAAAATGATAAATTAAAAATGAAAATTGAAAATGAAAAAGGTGGAGGGTATCAAAGATTCGGCACAGCCGAATTTAACACTCTTACTTGTTATTATTCCTAAGGAAAAATATGAAAATTATAAAAGGTGAGAACTCTAAACCTTTTGGAGATTTCACTATACTGGCCTAGTACTTTCACCCTGACTTGGAATTTCTCACCCCCCCCAGACAATGACACTGAAAATGTTTCACAGTGTATTCAGTTGATTGTTTAAGTGTTTTTCTTTTGATTGCCGGTTAAATTCTTATGAAACGTCCTTCGTTATTATCAAATATTTCTTTGATTTTATGATTTTATTTTAATCTTTACCCCATGCCTGTGTAGCAAAAATATTTGTCGTTTGTAATCGTTTTTAGCATTATAAATTCTCGTATTATAAAATTGCATTATAATCCATTTGTCGGAATTCAATAAAAATTTTAAAAAATATATATACTTGATTTGATAAATATTTTAATTATCTTATTTAATTTATTTTATTCACGAACTTTTCTCATGTAATTTCATTAGCTAAAGTTTATTTTTTATACAGTATATGGGGCCTGATATATACTACACATTTTTATTCATGGTAATAGAATTTTTTCTGTATAATTGTTTACTCTATCTTATCAACCAAGTGAGATAACATTTATTTTTATTTATTTAAGATAAAACAAATTAGTTACTGTTTTGTGTTTTGTTAGAAAAGGGGGAGAATGTAAAAGTAATCGGTAAAAATAAAAAATATATTTTTTTTAAGTTATCGCAAATTGCTCCAATTTATAAATATTTATAGAATAAATTTTTTATAATTTAATTTTTGAAGATAAGACCCTATCCCGAAATTTATCATGTAGGCCAATGATGGGGGACATTTCCAAGCTTGAGTGCTATGAATAAATGTTTTTTCTTAATAAAATAAATTAAATAAATATTGGAAACACAGCATCTTTCGTTGGCTTTAATAGGTTTAAGAACTTTTTTAATAAATATATGCGTTTTGTGGCATTGATTGAAGTTTATTCTAAATTTTTAAGACTTGAATAATTATTGTAGTTAACGTTTAATTTTGTGCAAATTAAATAAACAAACTAATTGGAATATATATATACATTAGGGTGACAACCATTTTAATTTTTTGGAATTTCAAGACGTGCGGGTGGGATTATTGTGACACTGGATCTAAAACTTAAGTGCGGAAAATTTGAGCCAAATCGGACAATGCTTTCTGGACGCGCATTGAGTTGAAAGTTCAAATATGCAATTATATGTAAAAATTATCAAAAAAATAATTTTTCACAAAAATTTTGATATCAAAAATTGCGTTTCAACTAAATTATCTTTCTAGTAAAACAACAAAATCTATTATCGGTTGAAAAACAGCCAAGTTATATCAAGTTCCCCCGGCATTAAATGCGCCGCAGACCACTTGATTAAGAAAATCGAGCTGACATTTTTAAAGACATTGAAATAATTTACAAGAAGAAAATTTTTTCATTCTCCTGATCCGAAGATGATCTTATGTAAAGTAGTTTGTATCTCGTCTATTGTTATGCCGTTCTTAATTAATATCCAAACGGTACGTATATTTTAGCACTATTTCAAAATCTACAATTTTACTTTTTAAAAAATTTTGTTCAAGAAATTTTCCGAAATCAACGGTTGAACTTTAAGGTCTTATTAACACAATATATTTGTTTTAAAAAGCTAAATATTGTAGGTATCCTGTTCTTAGTTTGGCGAGGGCAGCATTTTTATTTCAGCGGATTTGAAGAAAAATTAGATTGTTCATATTTTTTCAACTTTTACGCTACATCTTTTTGGTGGTTTCATATTTCAAAAATCTTTTATCAAAATATTATACTACTTGATATAAGTTCTCAATCTTGTAAATTAAGGTTAAATTGAAACACTATAAACTGTCCCCCTTTAAGGTCAAAAGTCAAATTTAAGGAGATTTACATTTTTTTAAACAAAATATCGAAATAATATATATTTGTGGAAGAATTTCGATAAAACTTGTTGATAATATTTTAATAATTCTAAAAAATACAATTCTGACACCTCAAAATTCGACCAAAAAATTTGTTTCATACAAACCGCTGTCACCCTAATATACATATACATTAGGGTGGCCCTTAATAAAAAAAAGTGTTCAAACTCTCGGTCTCACCCCCTAGAAATATGCGAATAGCAAAAAAACTGAGAAATACAAAGTGTTGGGTCAATCAAAAAAAAAAATTTAAAAGTGCTTCAATGCGACTGAAAATTTCAATTGTGTTTATATGGGAAATGTATGACTTTTTTTCAGATTTTATGAGAATTTCGTTCTAAAGTTTAGTTTGTTATATGAATCGATATCAGTACTAAATTATCTCTTTAAAAAGCTATATAACTTCAAAATCGAATAAAAACTCGCCAAAAAATAGCAAATGCCCCAGACCACTTTTGTGTCAAAAAAAATTAGATCAAAAAATTTGACAGCATTTTTTTCAAATTTAAGAAATTAATTAAAGCCAACAGTTTTTTCTGGTCACTATACTTAAGAGCACTCAGAAATGAAGAATTGTTTTATTACTACGTTTGTAACCTATTGCGAAATGAGACCAAATATAAAAAATTTTTTTGATAAAATTTTGAAAACTCCTTTTTTAAGTTTTAAAAAATTTTCTAAAACAAAATTTCAAAAAATGGATCTAGCACTTTAAAGTTTCGTTGAATATGTGTTAGAGATTAACTGTGTGAATTTTTAAATAAATTCCTCTGCCAGAATTTTTTTGACAAGGATTTTATTTTTGCGGACTTCGAGCAAAATGGGATTTTTGTCGAATATTCAGAATATGTACTTCTTCTAAATTCTTTATATCAAAAATTAATCAGTTCTCAACTTTTAAATACTATATTTTATTTCAATAGCCTAGGGTTTGGGAAAAAAATTATATGACTCCATCAACCCTTTTGGAATCGGGGTCACATATGACCCCAAGCTAATAAAAGACAATTTATTCAAAAAATTCAAATATTTTGTAAGTGCTGTTGATTTTTTAAAATCATAACTTAAAATATTATAACCAAATGTGTAGATCTTCCGTTTCCAAAATTTCGGATAAATCAACATCTTTTAATATACCGATCGACTTAGTATAATTTTCAGAATCGATTTAGCGATGTCCGTCCGTCCGTCTGTGTGTCCATGTAAACAACACGTCGGAAATATGAATATATTGGGATAAACTTTGGCATACAAGCTTCTATCGGCCATAGGATGAACGCCAGTGAAATTGGTGAAAATCTGGTTCATGTTCAGACCAAGTCCACGTACAAATGTCCCCTATGAGATCGACTTAAATTGCATAATATCAAACTTATCATATAGATCTCGGTGAAATTGGGTTTGTGTATGTTTATTACATGGATTTATGAGTAGTGGAAAAAAACCCTATAGGACAATTCTTAGTCATAGCTCCCATATGAAACTAATTCCCGATATTAAGTTAAATCTATCAAAAAACGAAAATATTGCACAGATTTTTCTGATATCTGGTTTGTATATTTTTTTGCAAAAAATAAGTGATCTTACCAAATATGGTCATGATCGGTCCATTTTTCGACCTAGTCATCATATAACTATAGCATCCGATATGAACTTTTTCATATCTGAAGGCAATAAAATTAATAACAATGCCACTCAAATGTGGTTTATGCTTATTTTCTATATCTAATTAGTTGGACATATGAGATAGGGTCTCTAATTGCATGGTATAGGTTATCGTATTGTCGGTCTAGACCGACTATAATATTCTTACTTGTTTTTATTTGTGATAAGCGTTTACTATATTTTTCAATTTAGGAGTAAAAGTCTTAAGTTTCGTTATCGTTAAAAATATTGACGAAAACTGTTCAATCGGTTTTTTCGACATCAAGTATTTTTTACACCCTGTCCGCCAGGCGGCAACCCCACTTCCTCTCATCCAATTGATCTGAAATTTGGCCCATAGTCTGGTTGTGACTATGGATTGATTTTGGGGTAGTCACGCACAGTCACGGACAGATTAAAACCTCACTTCCCCTCATCCGATCGATCTGAAACTTTTTCAATAGACTTGTTGCGGCCAAAGATTAATTCTAAGATATTCACACACAGTCACGGAGTGATTTAAACCCCATTTCCCCTCATCCTATTAATTTGAAACTTGGTCCACAGACTTGTTGTTATCAAATATCTATTTAAATAGGGTCACGCATAGTCACGCACAGTCACGGAGAGATTAAAATCTCATATGCATAAGGAAAGAAATAAAAACCTTTAACAACTTTGCAGTCAGGGTATAATGTCTTTGCGCTGATGTTTGTAACTGCTAAAAATATTTCACCTAGACCCAATTAATTGTACCTAAGACCAGTTCTCTAAACGCATAGTATAGGGTATGACATAGTCAGTCAAGACCGTCACATCGTTCTTTCTGGTTAATATTTATGTAACCAAAATGTTTTATCGACGTCGGAGCTGCGGTAAGGTGATTGTTGATACTGGTTTACATTTTCAGAATACTGTCCTTTGTTGCAAAATCCTCAAAAGGTAATGATACAACAGCAAATTATTTTTAATGTAGTCTCCATCGCCAAACGGTTTTCCTATTTCGGCAATTGCATTAGCGATTTCCAAGCACTTAAATAAAGTGCTCAACATGCTTATTTTTGTTTTATCATACGTACTTACTTTTGTCAAGAACATGATTTGGAACACGAACCGGCTATTTAGCACTCATTCATTAAAATTCATCCAACTGGCAATCTTCGAGTTTATATGAATTGATATCGTATAGTTTTCATAGAGCGGCTACAGCTTTCTTGTTTTATACGACAAAAAGGTTTATTTATTGCACTACAACTTTTTTACTAAACGTATTGTAGGCTACATTGTTCACCAGTGTACAAGGGTATATCTGTGGTTTTCTGGAATAACCACGTATGTCAATTTTTGTCAGTTTTGAGTTAACAGTGCCAAATATATTAATTTTTAATGCTCTTTACATGTGTTAAATTTAAAAAAAAAAATTTTTGACCATTTCTGAGTTTTTCTTTTAATAACGACGTAACTTAAATGTTTATTAAATTAATTTGCAGCACTAACGACGTATGTCAACCTACGTTTGATCGCTGACATATTATTTTCTCAGAAAACGACACATAACGACATACGTTGTTATTAATGAAAAAAATAATTATTATTTATTTATTTTTCAGTTTATAAAAAACTTATAAAAACTTATGTGTTTGTTTCTGTTATTTTGTATCACCATTATTCTTGATACGTTGTTATATTTTCATCCTAAGTCCCGTTAACTTTTTGTTGACGAACAAAAAAATCCATTTTTCAAGCAACAACAACTTATGTCTACATGGGTGGTTGCATAAGTAGTTTTCTTTTTCGAAGAAAACGAAGTTTGTCGACATAAGTTGTTTTATCTGCACACACTTTAAGTGTTTGCAGAAATTTACATATTGTTTTTTCGTCCTTCTCTAGGATCTAGTCCTCTGAAGATTTTTGACTCTAAATTTTGTATAAAGTCTTTATTGCCCATATCTACAGGACTGTTAAAAAAAAGCTCTAAAAACTTTATATCGAACCCATAATTTCAAATATAACGTTTTTTGGCTCCCCTGAACATTTTGATTTTATGACATACGCGGTTATTCTAGAAAACCACAGATATATAAGTTTGTCATTCATATTGTAATAATTAGAAGAAAAAAAATCTGGACCCCATATAATATATATACATTCTTGATCCTTATAACAAGTAGAGTTAACATAGCAATGTCCGTCTGTCCGCCTGTGGAAATTACGATTACGTCCTCAATAGATTAGCTGGATTATCTATTTTTAGCGAAAATAATATCCTAACATCCTGAGCAGTTTGTAATCTAAAACCATCAAAATCGGTCCAATACATCCCCATATTTCAATGAAAATGCCAACATTTCTGAAAAATATGATTTTTCTATATTGTTATTCTATATTTTGTTTCATTTGTATGATAGCTGTAATTTTACTTGATGTTGTGATCGTTATGTTTGTAGCATTTGTCGATTTCTTTTCTCATTTACGTATGACCCAGCAATGGAAATTTTCACTTAGAAAGAACATCTTTCTTAAAAAAAGAAAAAAAAATTTTTAAAAATATTGGTAAAGAAATAAAAGCTATTAAATGGTATCAGAACTTAAAGGTTAAGTAACTGTATTAAAATGGTAACTGTACCCAACATTGGTTATAATATTGAGGTGGAGGGTATCAAAGACTTGGCACAGCTGAATTTTAAGTTTTCATTAATATATTCAGTTTTACTAAAATAAATATTCTCACTTAATTTCATGTCTTTAATTATCGTCGGAAAAATTTAAATTTTAAACACACTTCAATAAATAAACTAAAAATTAATTTATTTCTTTTTCAGATTTCAAAACATTCCAACATGTCACGCCAGTCCAGACTGGTATTACTGTTACTCCTCTCCGTAGGAGTATTTCAGTTAGCCCTCTCTAGTACACCTCACTCTCTGAATGTTGTGCACGACGATGTAGCCGATAACCAATTGGATTTAGATGATGACTTGACAGTTGAAACAGAAAAAGCACATATCAAGATATCAACACCCAAAGTGAAAGAAACACCCCTGCCAACGACAACAAGTGAGAAGAGTCAACCAGCCTTAGCTGTTGCAAGTGCTCATAAAACGGTTAGCGATAATATGTTGAATGATTTAGTAGAAGCTTCGAAGCACTCTGCAGCCTTGGCTAAGGATGAAAGGTAGGTCATGGGATTAAAGTGGATTTACGTTATTTTTATTTGTTGTTTAATAATTATTATTTCCTGTTTTGTAGATTCAATAAACTTTTAGCCAACAAATTTAATGCTACTACCACCACTACGAAACCAGGTGATGACAGTTATGATGACTATAACGATGAATATAATTATGATGACGATGATTATTATGATGATACTATCACTACTACCAAGAAATCGAAAAATAAGGCTAAACTTGCTACCACTACACCAAAAACGGTCAAGAAACCCATTGAAATGAAACCCATTAAGGAAGATATCAAGGTGGGATCGTAACATCAATAATGAATTATGTTCAATGATTTTAATATACATATATATTTTTTTGAATCTGTAGACTTCCGCTGTTAAACAGCTGGCAGATGACAACAAAGAATCCAATACCATTGAATTCCATGATGAGAAGACCGTAAATAATGTTGCTGATGATGATGAAGATGATTATGATGACGATGATGATAACGATGATGACTTTGATACTGAAAATGATATCAACGATGAAGAGGAGGTGGTTTTCAGTGAGGATGTACCGTGTCCCCGTTATTGCACATGTGAACGTAACATCAATAGTTATTTGGTGGCCTATTGCAGTCGGTAAGTTTATGTTTATCACAGGCTCTTCAAAAATTCTCCAATTTTTTTAATTTTCTTCTATTTCTTAAGTATTGATCCTGGCACCCAGAAATTCGGTAAAGACATAACTGATTTGGTTGTGACCGATGTCGGACCAAAATATCCAATTTTGTTGGGCCCCGAATTCTTCTTGCAATTGGGTTTGAAACATATTTCCTCTATAAAGATTTCCAACTGTACCATTGAGTATTTACATCCTGATGCTTTCAATGGCTTAGATGATTTGTTCTCTGTCAACTTGACCAATGTCGGTTTGGCAATTATTAATCCCGATACTTTTTCCAAGAATAAGAAATTACGCTTGCTAACTATTACTGGAAATGATTTGAGTGTGATGTCCAGCGTACATTATTTATTGAAGGTGAGAATTTTAGCTTAAATCAAATCTTTATAAATTTAAGCAGTTTCAATTCTTTTTCTCTTTACAGTCCGCTAGCATTGAAGAATTGGACTTATCTCGTAATAACTTGATGGAACTCAATCCTAATGCCTTCTCCCAATTATCCAACATTATCTACATTAATTTGTCACAGAACAATTTGCAAACGATACCCGAAGGTGTTTTCGATAAAATCGATACTATTGAAGAATTGGATCTTTCTTACAACTCCTTAAAGACTTTGCCACCGGCCATTTTCAATCATACCGCCTTGGCCATTTTACATTTGAAATACAACTCGATTACTAATGATTTGAAATTCGGTACTGGTGATTTGCAACAACTGGATTTGAGTTTCAATCAGATTCACGTTATTCACCATGGCATGTTCGATAGAATGAATAGCTTGACTAATTTGAATTTGAAAGGCAATGGTTTGACCAAGATTCAACCCGATTCTTTCTTGACCTTGAAGAACTTAAGACACATTGATTTATCTATCAATGAATTGGATCAAATCTCCACCATGATCTTCTTCAAGAACTCCGAATTGGATGTTATTAGATTGAATGATAATCCCAGATTGAGTCAATTGCCTACAGATGGTTTCCGCAGCTACAATGGCTATTTCACTGTTTACTATTTGGATATATCCAATTGTGCCATTGGTGCCTTGGGCCACAAGACTTTCTCCACTATGCCACATTTGGCCACTTTGAAATTGGCTTGGAATAATATTAACAACTTGGAAAAGGATACTTTTGCCAATTTAAAAAAATTGATTGATTTGGATTTGAGTAATAATTTGATTGCTAAATTGGACGAATTGATCTTTATGAATAACAACGATTTGACTAAATTGAATTTGGCTGGCAATCCCATACACAAATTATCCGTACGCCTGTTCTTGCCTTTGAGTAAATTACGTGAATTGGATGTTAGTGATTGTGAGCTGAAGACTCTGTTGACCGATAATCAATATGGTGTGGGCCGTAAATATAAGTTCTATGAGACATTAAAATCGTTTAATGTTTCCGCCAATCAAATCCATAAAATCCATTCGAGTGATGTACGCAATTTCAAGAACTTAAGAAGTCTCGACATTACCCACAATCCCTTAAAATGTAATGAAGATTTCCAAGACTTCATTAGCTATGTTTCATTAAATACTCAATTAATGCCCCACAAAATGCCTAGCTTAGCTAATTTGGAGTCCGATACCGAACAAATTGAAGTGCAAGCTCAAGCTGGCTGGGCTTCGTTGGCTCATGAAATTTGCAAACATGAAGATTTTGATCACAAAAAGAGTATGGGCCATAAATTCGAAAAACGTTTAGAAAACGCCGACAAGGACTTAGATGAAGATGCTAAGAACTTAAAGAATATTATGGATAGTAATAAATTGCAAAGGATATTGAAGGATTCACGTAAAAATGATGACGATGAAGATTTGATTAATGAAGATGATTTGAATACCGCTGAGGAAGAAAAGGATACCGATGATGAATCTGATTATGATATAGACGATGACAAAGATGACAACGATGATGATGATGATGATGATGCCGGCGATAATAATCAAGACGATTATGATGATTATGAAAAGAAGGCTGATATTTCCAAGAAGATTAATGATCATGGTATACGTGTTGAAGAAATTGATTTGAGCAAAGAAACGCATAATCGATACATACTGGGTAAGTTTAGAAAGTTAATTAAACAATCTTGATATATATATATATATTAAGCAAACATTTGTTCCGACCTAAATGAAGGTAAGGGAGTTTATGATTTTTTTGATGTGTAAACATATATACGCGCAGGGGGGTAAATTTCTATTTCACAATACAATCACAAAAACAGTGTAACACGTAATAGGTGAGAGCTGATACATAACGCTGTGTGACTTATGATTGTATTGGTGAAAAAATTATGATGTAACATTATTTTTTTATGCCACTTTTTTAAGAGCGTCATCTATGTATCACTTATATACGTTTATATTGGGATATTTTTCACGTTTTACGGCAAAGGGTTGTTGAATTAGCTGAAACAGTTTTGCTATAAGTGATACAGAGATGACGCTTTCTGTTTGATTTTAAAAAATGACATAAAAAAATCTTTAATTACTAGATGTTTACACATCTTCCCTGTGATCGGACTCACATGATTTTTTTTTTAATAAACTAACTTTAGTTAACTTGCTGCAGAAATCTTTTATATTAAAAAAAATTATTAATACTAAAATCAGTCCGTCTGGCCGTCCTATTCGGCCGATTTCCTTCATTTTTTTAATGAAATGTGTTTAGACACAGATATGTTATCAATCATTGAAATTTACTCAACTCGCACCTTACTCAAGTTATTTTCAAACGCGATTCTTCCCTGTACATTTCTTAGGGGACACATTCACTCAAGCAATTCGAATTCTCATAGCTCCTCTTCTAATGAATGCATCTTGATCGTTTCACTCTCAGAACACTCAGTGGATCAAGCTCTTTCTTTGGAGCTATTAACTGTTTAAATTCGTTGAGTTTGAGAAAAGTTATGCGTGCACAATCAACTTTACATTTTGCAACACGAAAGTTAACGTTAAAATTTCTTTACAATAATTGCATAACACATACCCTGTGTTGAATTGTGAATTGCCAAAAATTTTAATACCTTTAGGAGGCATACAAGGTGGCCTTTATTACTGTATGGTCAACAAATATTTATAATGAAATAAACTTAATGAATTAAATAGATTAAAAAACATTCAAAGAAATAAATTGAATGACAAAATAAAATATCCTAGAATTTGCCCTCGAATTTCGAGGGCTGGGCTCTGCTAGTTTTAAATAAAAAATAACACAGGTATGAGGATATTTTCTATTGATTTTCGTTTTATTGTCATATCTTAAAATAATTTTTTTGTGAAGGAATTTATTCACAGAAATTTAGGAAAACTGTATCCAGTAAACCTTTGTCAATGTTTTGTTTGAGTTACTATTTACTTATTTGAAACTCTTCACAGGAATCTCTTTGTAAGAACTGATGAACTTTTTCCGGGAACTGGATCACATTTTAATTATTTTTATAGAAACCCGCTTTTTGAGAAACTTATTCTCAAATCAAACTCTAAAAATTAATATTGACAACGTTTCTTTAAATTACTGTTCTCTTATTTTAAGCTGTTCTCAGAAACATTTTTATCGAAAACTCTTAGATCATGAAAATATTGATGATCGTAAAATTAAGAAGAGCCAAAGTTTCTGTTTTCTTATTTTAACAACAAATTTTCCATTTCTATAAATCGCTTTTAAACTGTTCTCTGGAAAATTGTTTTCTTTATGTTGTTGAAGCTTTTAAATTTTTTTTTTAGATATTTAATTGAACTGCTCTTGTAAAGAAACCCTCTCAAATTAGTTTCAGGCATACTTTACTTAATTGTTTATATAAAAAAAAAACCATATAAAGCTGTTACCAGTAAGTTCGTTGTAGAAAACTGTTCCTACAACATACAAATATTAAAGAATAATGACCATATTTTTTATTCTCTTATTTTAACTGTATATACTCGTTTTGTAAAATTGTTTTTAAAACTCTACTCCGAAAACTAACTTTGTTTATGCTGATAACCGGTTTTTGAGAAATTAGAATGCAAACTTGAATTTGTTCTCACTTTGTGAGAAATCAGTTTTTGTTGAAAAAAAAGGTCTTGAAACTTTTCTACATAAATAAAATTTTGTTTTATAATAATTTTCTACACTTAAACATTCAAGAAAATATTGTTTTTCTTGTGTCAAAAACTGTTCTCAGACGGATAGAATTCCCTTTAATTTTTTTAAACTGTTTGTCACACTGACAATTTGAAAATTTTCATTTTCAATAGAAGAAATATCTGATGCTAGAAAATTTGTGTTTAGAGAATTAGTCTTAGGCCCAACAAATTGGGTTTAGAAAATCAGCATTAATATTAACTAGTATAGCCCAGCACTCGAAATTCGAGTGCAAATTCTAGGATATATTATTTTTCATTCAATTTTTGTCTTCCAATGTTTTTTCAATCTATATATGTGACCTTCTCCGAGAAAAGGGACCTAGTGTGTCAAAAAACGGGTTGTGTCAAGAACGGTGGATTCTGGTACCTAAAAGGGTGTAGAAACTTTAAATGCGTTTTTTTTCTCAAAACTTAATTTTCACACACTAGGTCCCTTTTCTCGGAAAAGGTCACATATATAAAAAATTTATTAATATTTAAATGAGCCTAAAGATATGTTAATCAATTTTAGCAATTCACAATTCAGCACAGAGGTTCGGTTATACAATTTAAATCATTCGCGTTAACAGGGTGTAACGAATAATTTTAAAGATTTTATTTTATTTAATTTAATATATTTTTAGGACATATTAAACATAAATTTTATCATTCTCAGCTTCTCCTTCATATGATCTATCACTATGCCAATTTTCACACTTGTCCGTGCCCGCATGTTGCTTAAAAAGGGAACTAAAAATTTACCTTCACGTTTTAATATGTAGATTATTGTTTTTTTACCTTATTCATTTTTTTGCCTGCAGATATGAAAAAGTTCATATCGGATGCTATATCTGTATACCCATAAAACATAATGGTATAGAGTATAATTAGCTGCTGAGAAGTTTCCTATTGAAAACTGTTCTCAGAGATTGAAAAATTTAAATAGAAACAAGTAGGAAAATTATAATTTGTCTAGACCGACTACACGATACCCTATACCATACGTTTAGAGATCCTGTCTTTTAGATCCAATTAATTGGATATTGAAAATAAACATAAGCCAAATTTGAGTGGCATTGATATTTTTTTTGTCTTTGAATACGAAAAAGTTCATATCGGATGCTATATTTATATGGGGACTAGCTCGAAAAATGGACCGATCCTGTCCATATTTGGTAACGTCACTTATTTTTTGCAAAAACATATACAAACCAAATCTTAAAAAAATCTGTGCAAAATTTTTATTTTTTGATAGATTTAAGTGAAGATCGGAAATCAGCATCATATGGGGGCTATGACTAAGAATTATCATATAAGGTTTATTTTTTGAACTGCTGATAAATGGATGTCATAAACATACACAAACCCAAGTTGACCGAGATCTGCAGTTTGATTAAAAGCTTACATGGACTCAAAGACGGACAGACGGATGGACGGACATCGGTAAATCGACTCAGAAAATGATTCTGGAAGTGATTCTGAGTCGATCGGTATAATAAGGTCTAAATTAAATATTTTTGGTAGTTACAAACATCAGCACAAAGTCATTATACTCTGACCTCATAGTGGTATCTATAATATTAATAGGCTAGGCGATTTCTTGTGACCGATGTTCTGTTCTACCGTTTTATCCCGATTTTGACCAAACGTATATTATTTGAAAGGTATTTCTTTTTAGCCGTTTTGCGGATTTACAGGTTTTTAAAATTATTCCTTTGTTTTAGGTAAATTGGATTTAAAGTTGCTACTAACACATACATAAAATTATACATATGATGTGTGTGTTTATTAAAATTGTTAATGTGGTTGTACTAAAAATGAGTTTGTTTTTTTGTATTGATTTGCAAATTGGCTATAATTCATTAGCATACTTTCAGTGTCTTTATTTAATGAAAAAATATAATTTCCATTGATTAGCATACTTTCAGGGTCCTTATTTAATGAAAAAATAAAATTTCCCAGAATTTGTACTCGAATTTCGAGGGCTGGAATTTGCTAGTAGGATATAATTAGTTCTGATATTTTAGTTTTTTGATAACTAGGGAATTTTCTTTATGAAGTTTTTCATAGTAAATGTGTTCGTAATAAATGTGCTTCAAAACTGATTTTGAGCAAATGATCGACTAATGATCTATTAAAAATGGAAATGCGTTTAAAAGGTTATATGTTTCCCGAGGTAATCATGAAGTTTTTTATTTTGAAGTGAAAAACTAGATTTTTGCTATAAAATTTTGGTAAATTTGTTGCTAAAAAAATTAGGAAAAATGGTTTAAAAAAAAACTCTTCGTGATTACCTGGTGATTTATGTGTAGAATTAGTGTATAAAATTTCAAAAGGATCGGTTATGATGAGGATGAGTTATGATGTTCACGGACTTCAAAAAAGTTGTGTGCGAGAAAATTAACATAACCTTTATACAGTATGCAGGCCGGTCACTTTATTTACGTTAGTTTTGCTCCCATTTATTTGAAATTTTGACACAACATATAATTCTCCTAAAAGAGATTCGGAGAAAATGTGGAATGATCTAAAGAAGGAGGAATAAATAAAATCAAATCAAAAAAATTTAAAATAAAAATGAGAATTTTTTATATTTAATATTTCTATTTTCCACTATATTTTTTTTATTCCTGTAATTTTCAGATAAATTTATTGCAGACAGAAAGAAACTTATGGATAAGGCTGACGAAGAGGATAATGACGACGATGATGATGATAATGATGACGATGAAGAATATATCTTTGAGCATGGTCACATTTACTATAGTGGTTATAAGTTCTTGATTCCTGTCATCATCATTGTAACATGTGTGATTATTTTGCTGTTGGCTATAGCCAAGATTGTATCGATGATCATGCGTAAACGTGGCGAACGTTATCGTATGTCACTTTTACAGGCCCATACAAATTCCATAGTGTATCAAAAACTAACGGAAGACATTAAGCCACCCAAAGAGTCCAAACAACCAAAAGTACATCGATATGCTCCCATAAATCAAGTTTAAATAAGAACAGGTAGAAAAGTCAAGAGGGAAAGAGAGAGAGAGAGAGAACGTTCATAGAAGAGCACATGAAAATAAGAAGAGCAAATGAAGAGCGAATTGCTTATGAAAGTAGTTTTAATTTAATAATGCAACAAATATAAGAGAGGGATTAACATTTCGAGTTATTTTTTGTAGATTTATTTCAAAAAAAAAATCAAGTATTTTTTGCAAATTTAAAATTATTAAAAAAAATGTTTCCGAACTGAAATTATATTTACAGTTTTTTTATATACAAATATTTACATATAATTTAAGATGATTTAACAAATGTTTTCAAACATCCACTGAAAAGACATAATTTAATTAAATAATAGGAAATAAATATGGAAAAATTTTATTATCAGAAAATAGTTTTAAAATCGTCTATATTTCCATATATGTATATTCTTAATCAACTTCCTCTTTTAAGTTGTATTGTACTTAATTCATTTTAAAGTCTTTTGTATTAAAGCAAAATTTTCTATAAAATATTTCTATACAAATTTTTCTTTAGAATTTCACCGAAGCCCACTTTTGTTGTTACCAATTGCATTTAAATTTCAATATATAGTAAAATAAATTTGAAGAAAAAAGAAAGTATTTAGTTTTTACTCCCAAAGTGCCATGTTTGGTGGTATAACTTCATATCAAAAACATTATTTTTTTTTAAATTTCGTTGATAACTCCAAAACTAAACCGATACACAGATTAAAGCCAATTTTATGTTGCTAAATGTTTTTTGGCTCATTTTTTATTTAATATTCAGTTATTTTAATTTTTTTTTTTTAAATTATTTTATTTAAATTTAATATTTTTTTTTTTTTTTTGCTTCTTCTATATAATTTTTTTGCAGTTATTTACATAAATAATAATAATAATTATAATAATAATGATAATAATATTGAAAAGCAAGTCCTTTTTTATTATAATACAAAAAAATATATATTAAAATTTATTAATTTATAGTTTTAGTACATAAATCGTGTACTTTTTGGAAGAATTTTCTAATGTTTGTTTGGACATACATATGTAATTAATAAAGTGTAACATGCAAACTTCCAAAAAGTTAAAATTGTTGAGTTTTATTTCGCAAAAGTTTTACAGCAGGGATGCCCACAAGTTTCTTATGAAAGTGCAAACACTAATACATATAAAGATAGCAAATTTTTTTCATATTTTTATTCCCGACATGTACACTGAAAAAAAAAATTAAGAAATTTATCTGAAATGAAATGTCTAAAATGCTTTTCAATATGATATTCTGTATTAGTCTGAATAATTTAAAAGCATATCAAAAATTCTGCTTCAGCCTTAAAGTTATAAGTGAAAAAAAATCACTTCCCACTTCTCATCTGAATACATCTATATCATTTTGTAAAGTAATAATTTGAATTTTAAACTTAAGACTTACACTGATTTTTTCAAGTGCTTTTTAATTCACAACTGCAAACTATTTTTTAAGGACACTATACACTTGTCAAATTCACAAGCATTATGGTAGATTAGTGAAAATTTATTCGTATTCGTTTCAATATAAATGCCTATATTTTGGACTTGAACTACCTTAAAGAGTAAATGGTGATTTATGTGTAGAAATCGTGCATAAGAATCGGTCAAGTAGATTTTGAGTTATGATGTTCACGGACTTTAAACATGAAAATAACGCTTTAGTTTTTTAAACACTGATTTATATACGATAAACCGTATGAGGCCGGTCGTTTAAAACGCTTCAACTTCGCTACTTTTGCTCCAATTTTATTGAAATTTTCACACAACACCCTCGACATGTTGTACATTTAAAAAAATGCAAAAAGGTTTAAAACCTTACCCCCGCATAAGAATACAAAAAACGTCAGAACAAAAATGGAGCTTATGATAATTATTAAATAAAGAGAATTCATATTCACCATACACTCCATAGTTGTTCTGATATTTTTTTCTATTGCTAAGGAAATATATAAATAATATAAAAGGTCATAAAAAATTTTGCCTTAAATAAATAATATCAGATATGACATTTTTCGTACATGTACGCCTTAAACTAATAACAATACCGCTAAAATTTAGCTTATAGTGCGTTTACATCTAAGCAAAATTTAGTATATACGAGATTTCGAGATCTAGTTTATTTTTATTAGATTTCCCATACAAAACAAAATCTAGCTCGTTACTAGATTTTGGCAAAACCGCACAAAATCTTGTCAAACTTGGGCACTACCAAATCATACTACTGTGTTTTTTTAATATTGTAGAAGAAAATTACAACGAAAAGTTGACATTTAAAAACAAAAACAAAAGCAAACTAGTTGAATAAAAAGGAAATAAAATATTAATTACACTATACAACAATTTCAAACTTTTTCCAAAATTACGGGGTTCCGACTATTGATTCTGGTGGAGGAGACCAAAAAAAAATAAACGTGTGTCGGCGTTTTGAAAGATCACATCGAAATTTTATTTTAGAAGCGGTTAAAATTTTCCAGCTCTGGCCTGTTCTTGCAGCATATCGGTATATAAAACTATGTTTTCTTAACATCTGAGTTATAGGGTATGTTCAGCAACTTTGTAGAAAATATTATGGCAAATATTTTTGTAGAACATATTAACCCTCTAACTCCCCCTCATAACGGCATTTTTTGGCTTTATTCTAACAAATCGTAAAAAACACCCCGAAAAAGGGGAAGGGCGGGGATGAAATGTTCAACAAAAATGTTCACCATAAAATTTTACTATATATGTCAGAACACAGCAAATCCCAAAACTTAACACAAACAACAAAAACCAATCAAATACAAGATGGCCCATTAAGGGTTAATTTAGTTGTTTACATATGTAGGTCATCCCATCTCTGACGAGAAGGTTTGACACTCAAATACCGAATACTTTTGTATCTACGTCACTACGCCCTTAATTTTGTTGCTTATCTTCTTCATTTTCTTGTTATCATATTTTTCCCCACTCAAAATTGAAGCAAGGGAGTTTGATCTTTTTTATGTTTTTTTTTATTGTACCACAAGGGAATTTATAAGAATAAAAACGGCTGACTGTTTGGAAAAACTTGAATGCTTTTGCTATGTCTGCGGCAAGCATACTCTAAAGGAGTACAAGGTTTCATTTTTCAATAGTAAAGTGGAGGATATATATAAACTTTATTTTGAACTGGAAGTTTTTCCAGATAAGCAAAACATATCTGCCGAGCTATAACAGTTTGATGCTGCGGTCCAAAGGTAATACAAGTTTTGATCGATATTCTTAGTTCGACAATAATTTTCGAAATTATTGGTTTAGGTGACGAAACTCAATGAAGTTTGGCATTACGATGCGTTGGCTATAGCCAGGTGCTATGTTTGTCAAAATAGTGGCATAATGAAATTAAATAGGCATAATCGAAAGAGCTTTTTGTATAAAGCCGTGCCATCAGCTTTGCTTCCAGTGCCACATTCGTATGTGCTTCCGGCACCAGCACTACCTGTTCGCAGTGCAAGTCTTCTTTGGGAATATGATACAAGAGCCGAAACCGAAACCATCGTTTCTAATTTTGTACAATTCGAAGCAACATCTAGCCCAAAATTAATGTCACAAGAGCATTTAAATGCTTTGGTGCAGAAATATTAGCAGCCGACTTAAAAAGCCTGCATTTGCTCGAGCCTGGAGTGAAAGTATCTAGTTTCAGAACGCGCCAGCATAATAATTATTAATAAAAAAAATTAGAATCTATAATAAAAAAATATTTAGTAATTGAAAAGTTATACATTTTTATACTGCCATGTGCCCATTCCAATCTGCTAAATAATAATTGTGGAAAATTATTTTGCTTTTGCTGTTCAAATAATACCTTTAACAAATGCTGATTTTTTCGGAAAATTTGTATTTCAGCTTGTGCTTTTTCATTTTTGATCCATTTTCCTATTGCTTTCAATATTTTTGGTATTTCTAGTTATATGTGTTATTTTAAACTGCTTTTTACTTTTGTGGAAACAAAATCTCACAAAATGTCAAAAAAAAAAAATTAGATATAAACGGTATATATTTTGAAATAGATTTCAACTAAAATCTACCAGATTTTCCTCAGATGTAAACGCAATATTATATTCTATATCCATTTATTTATTCATCAAATTAGATCCAAGACCTATCCTTACTTGTTTTTAATAAAATTTTAACTAAATAATCAAAAAAAATTTTTTTTGAAAAGAGCACTACATAAAGGCTTAATTCAAAACACAAAATTCTCGTACCAATGTTACCATTAGTTACAAAATAGAGATTTTTACATGAAGTTCTCTGTTTTTGCCATTAAAATTGGTACAATGTCTGCCAAATGAATGGAAAAAATAAGTGATTTCTATAAATACAAATATTATCTTAAACCGTTAACAAACAGTTCTCAAAAATTCCAAAAGATTTATAAAAACGTTTACAAAATTTTTTAGTATACTTTTTAAGAGATAGTACTTTTTTAAGCGAAGATACTTTTTCAAAAAAAAATGTACTTTTATAAGAAAAGGCAATTTTTCAAGAAAATGTACTTTTAAAGAAAGATACTATTTAAAAGAAAAGAAAGGGACTTTTTTAAGGTATTTTTAAAAAAAAGGTATTTTTTCAAGAAAGGGTACCTTTTTAGGAAGAAGCATTTCTTAGGAAAATGTACATTTTTAAGAAAACTTAATTATTTAAGTAAAGGCACTGATTAACTCTGTTTGTGAGAATAGGTATGGTGAAATAAAATAATTTAGAAACACACGAGCGGTAAAGCTAAATACTTTTATCTTTGTAAGTACTAGCAAGAGCGACAGCAGGAGCTGCATCTTCTTTTGGGCCTCGATCAAATCGGCCATCATGCCAGTTATGTCGGGAGGAGTATGGACGCCAACGTAGAACCAGGGGCCAAATTACTGCATTCGGTATCGAAATTTTTAGATCGGAATTATTTTTATGTATTCAAAAATAAGAATAATTTTACTATAGCACAGTTAACGAGTTATGGCCTCTAGTTAAGAGTAAGAATGAAATGAGGGCTGATGTTTATCCGTCTTCTCTAAAAACTAAACCAAAATAATGAATTTCAATTGAGTTTACTCGATTTCGAAAGCGGTGATTTGGCCCCAGAGCGTATTGCTTTACTTGCAATAAAGCAGTTTGTGCGGAGCATTCAACATTGCTGCATCGTTGCAATACATGCACACTCGAACTGGAAAATCAGCACCGCAACAGTGATTTTTCATTTTCTCATGTATTTTAATATGAAATAAAACTGAAATTGTCAAAAAAATATCGTGTGCCTTTTTATAACTTTATATAATCTAAAATTATCAATCAAAACCATCAAAACACACCCCATCAGGCAAAATACCATACAATTTGTTAAAGGTCCCTGCGGACCTTTTCTCTATTTTAAGACCAACGGGAGACTCACTTATCGGAGGGTTAACAAAAGGTGGTTTTTAAAAGGTTCCTTCTCTATGAAAAACACCTCTTTAAGAAAATTTAGTTTTTGAGAACATGTATTTTCTTTAAGCAAATCTAGTGTTGTTTCCCTTTTCAAAAATATTTCCAAGTGCAGGTTGTGTAACTTAAATAATTTACGAATACATACCTCCATAGATTAATTCGTTTAGAAGATAGAAAAATGTACCTTTTTTCTTATTTTTTTAGGAATATTTACTTTAAGAAAATGTTCTTTTTAAGAAAAAGTACCTTTTAAAGAAAATTTACTTCTTTAAGAGATGATCCTTTTTGAATAAAAGATACTTTTTTAAGAGAGGCACTTCTTTAGGAAAATATTCTTCTACAAAAGTTAATTTTTTTTTAAGAAAATTGTTTTTTAAGAAAGGTTCTGTTTTCAAGGTTCTGGTTGTAAAAAAAAAAAACTTTTAAAGAAAATTAATTTTTTTAAGAAATAGCAATTTTTTAAGAAATTGTACTTTTATAAAAAAGGTACATTTTGAAGAAAATGTTTTTTTTATTGAGTGTAGTGAAATTTTGTTATTAACAAATGTTTTAATTTTTATCAACATATTTAGTGTGAATCATGTATGTATTCAAACATTCTATAAGGCACCATAGACTTCAGGATGTTGCATATGATAATATTACTTTTACATTTTATGAATGAGCAATCTCCTGTCCAAGATATTGTCGTAGCTGTATGTTTATTTATATCGCCAATATTTTCAAGTGTCACATATTCATCAGCAATATGATTAAGCTCCAATCCATTATGAAATATAGCGCTTGTTTCACAATTTTCAAAGGTTGAATTTTCAAATTTAATATTTGAACTCTCCGATATTTCTAAACCAACATTACAGTTAACAATTGTCGAATTTGTTAATGTTAACGAAGAGCTATTGTTTAGTGTAATGCAAGTTGCAAAGTTTTCTAAAACACAATTTTCCATGTTGATGCTGGCAATTCCACAACATAAAATACCTTGCTGAATACTTGATTTTCCGTTTCCAAACAATTTACAATTTTTCAAAGTTACATTTCCATGCTTTACTAAAACACCAGTACGAATATTGTGGCAGTTTAGCACAATATTTTCAAATGTAAAGTCGCCATCTATTATAACCAGATTACTATTATCATCCTGAGAACAAATCGATACTAGATTTGTATCTTCACTTGATCCATGATGGTTTCCAAGTCCAAAAAGAAGACCATTATCAAAGAAGTATTCAAGAAAATTAATCTTATGAACTCCAACAGAAAGATAAATTTTGTCGGATGGTTTACAAATATCAAGCACATCCTGAAATGAATGATTTAAAAAAATCTCATCATTTTGGGCAATTATATCCTTGGCTGCATGCAATAGTTCCATTTGGCTATGTATAGATGATGGTAATGCCACAATATAACAAACGGGTTCAGTTCTTTGTGACAAACAGACTCTTAAGTTATTTTCAGTTCCACAGTAATTTTTATCTAGTTTCAAGTAATTCAGTTTTATTTCTTGATATAAGTGACGCATTTCCGGATTTTCTAACATTTCAATATTGTTTCGTATCATAGCGAGTCGCAAATGAAGTCGCATTAACTGTGTAAGACACGATTTTTCTAAAACGGGTTCTTCATCACATTTATTATCATCTTCATCACTAAAATCTCTTTCTAGGAATTTGCATCTTTCATGAATGTATTTTGCTTCGTTTATTAAGGATCGTATGTATGATGTCATCGGTCTATTCATTTTTCGCTGACTTAAGTCGAAGCAAAGTCGTATTCGGGATTGAAGATGTTTTTCAACCCAATTGAAATCGTCATCTTTATCATTATCCCAAGGCATCCATACATGAGTGTAGAAAAACCTGAGGCTATCGAGACATTCGGCAGTTCGTTCGATATTTAATTCATCATTATCTTGATTTTTTGTAGGCCACAGATCGACAAGTGCAACGTCGTGCCGCTCTTGTAAATGTATACATTTATCTTCTACAGCAGTTATTTCTATAATTGCACTAAGATCACGGAAATTTACGTGTTCGATGTTACAACACACAATCGTTGGATATCGAACCTTTAATTCTTCGCATAAATTTCGAGGAATTTTCCATAACGCTTGCCATCCTACTGGTTCTATTTGCAGTTCAATATAATATGACCATTCCTTTTTCACTTGAGACGCTGGTATATGATAATCTTTCCATGATAAAACACTCATAAATTCATCAAACCGTTCCAAAAGGGACTTTTTAAATTCATAAACTTCCATTTTTTATAGAATACAAATAAAAACAAAAATAGCAAGAATACCGCGCAATAACTACTTCAAAGTGCAACAGTGCTGCCAAATTTTTAAGAAAAATTACTTGTTTAAAAAAGCTACTTTTTTAAGATAACGTAATTTTCTAAGAAAAAGTACTTTTTTTGGATATTGACTTCGTTAAGAAATTGTAATTTTTTAAGAATAGGTACTTTTTAAGGAAAGGTACTTTTAAAGAAAATTAAATTTTTTTTAAGAAAAGGTAGTTTTTAAGAATATGTACTTTCTTAAGAAAGGTACTTTTTTTAAGAAAATTAAATTATTTAAGAAAAGGTACTTACTTAAGAATAGGTACTTTTTTAAGAAAAGAAGGTACTTTTCTTATAAAAGTACATTGAAAGAGAGGTACTTTTCTTATAAAAGTACTTTTTGGAAAAAATTTACTTTTTTATAAAAGGTAATTTTTAAGAAAATGTGATTTTTTTAAGTAAAAATATTTTAAAACGAGTTTTTTTTATTTAAGGAAAGGCACTGTTTAAGAAAATTTAGTTTTTAAGAAAATTTAGGAAAGCAGGTTTTTAAGAAAATGTACTTTTTAATGGAAAGAAACTCTTTAGGAAAGTTAGTTTTTAATACCATGCATTTTTTAAGCAAACATATTTTCAGGTTCAGGCTGTGTACATACCAAGTTTTATATCTATAGATTAATTTGTGAAAACATAAAAAATTTAAGTGTTAAGTGCATAAACGGCCTTATTTTCGAAAAGGTTCATATTGTTTGTGTTTCTGGTGGTATCTTCATACCGAATTTCATATTTCCATAATAATTGGTTAATAGTGCGTTTACATCTAAGCAAAACCTAGTATATACGAGAATTCGGGCGAAATCTAGCTCATTTTTACTAGATTTCCTATACAAAACAAAATCGAGCTCGTTACTAGATTTGTGCAAAATCTCACAAAATCGTGTCAAAATTGGGCACTACCAAATGATACTACTACTTTCCATTTTCCTATTGTTTTGTTTATTTTTGGTATTTCTAGTTTATGTTTTATTTTAATCAGCTGTTTATTGTTGTGGAAATAAAATCCCACAAAATGTCAAAAAAAAAGTTAGATGTAAACGGTATATATTTTGAAATAGATTTCAACTAAAATCTACTAGATTTTCCTCAGATGTAAACGCACTATAAGATACAAAAAGAACCTTGAAAAATATGATTTGCAGATAGTTAGTATTTCACTTGATATTCTTTTGAATAGACTGAGTGAAATAAGAAATCAAAACTCTCCATGGTTTGCTAAACAGGTTCAGAGATATAGCAAAGAGTGGGGGTAACAACTGTTTTTTTTTTTTATATAAAACAAAGCGATTTTTTGATGAGTTATCAGAAGATGAGAGAATTTCTGACTCGGAATCGTGCTTCAAAGTCAAGATATATTAATTTGGTGTTCAAACTAAACAAAGATTTTAGATCTGATCTGGAGAAAATCATTTTTTTTTTTCAAACGAAATAAAAAAAATAGGACTTTTGGCTTCTAAATACGGTAAGGCCATGTCAGTTGATCTGTGTGAATATTTAATTGCTTTGAAAGTATGCTTGAAACCTAAAATACAGAAAATTCACACCATTAAGGAACTAACGGAAATATTACTAATCTATATTAATAGGCTAGGCGATTTCTTGTGACCGATGTTTTGTTCTACCGTTTTATCCCTTTTTTTGACCAAACATTTATTTTTTGAAAGGTATTTCCTTTTAGCCGTTTTGCAGATTTAGGGATTTTAAAATTTTTTCCTTTATTTTGAGTAAACTGCATTTAAAGTTGCTACTAACGCATACATAAAGTTATGCATATGCTATGTGTTTCATTAAATTTAAGTTTGTTATCTTCATTCACAATAATAATAAACGATAAGTGTTGGTTTGTGAATTGGCTAAGTTGAAAAATAAAGCTGCCTAGAAATTGCACTCGAATTTAGAGCGCTGGAATGTGCTAGTAAAATTTAATGGCCTTGCGTCCAACTATTTTTGACCGCTCCAGTTACAACTGCAATAGCTGAAAGAAGCTGTTTCAAATTAAAACGGTTTAAAAATTATTTAAAATGATTTACCCTGGATTTACCTACTTCTATTAAATTTAGAATACAAACAAAAAATTATATGACCTTTAAAGGTTTTTTAAACAAACCGACTGAAAAAGCTGGATCAGCATAAAAAAAATATTGAAACAAATAATATATTTGTATAAATAATAAATTTAATTGATAAAAATAATATAATTTAGGTATAACAACATTAATATATATTATTATGTAAAACATATGTATAACTCCAATTTTAAATACAAAAGTTAACTTAAAAATTTAACTTAAGATTAAAATCGGATGTTATTCCACAAATAACAACTTATTTGAAATATTTGTCGATTTCTTATATTTCATGGGAAGTAGTTTACTTAATGAATTTCCTTAACACTGGAAGTGCATCCTTAGTCGAATCAACTAACAACAATCTTCCTTTGTATGATTTCTCTTCTTGAAGTCCTTTACTTTGTGTAATGTGTTCAATTTGAGGAAGAACGAACTTTTCGTATTTTCTTAATTTACATATTTGAATAATATTAAAAATTCAAAATCATTATTTATTTAATTTTGACTACATTTTTGGATTTATTTTTAATAAAAGTTAGTGTTAAATGTTTCGACTAACAAACCCACAGACAGGGTCAAAATATCGATGCACTTTCTAGGGTTAATGATAAAAAAAATATATTAATAACAATTATAAATATTTTATTTATCTATCGTAAATCATAGTTTTAGAGACTATTTGTGAAATATGTACAAACAATTTACAAATGATAAATAGGCAGTTGATTTTGAACTAAAGAAATTAGTTTAAAAGCAAATGTTCATCTACTTATATAAAATAGAAAATAAATACAACTGGATTACTTATAGTTAAAGTTCCAAATGTTCGATAATATAATACAATAATGAAACAAGATGAAATCGACCATGAGAAAATTTTAAATTATATGTTAGTATAAAAAAAAAAAAAAAAACGTTAAAAACATTGAGTATTTTAAAATCGTACACTTAGAAAACAATACTTATTGATTTTGAACTTGAATGTATAAATTCCGAAGAGAATATTTAGTCAAGTTTTTTAACAACATTTTATAAAAATAATAATAAAAATAAGTTGCCTAAGTTAATGGCGCTTATTTTTTAAGTGTATAATGAATTAAGCGATATTTTTAAATGTATTTTTTGTTTAATAAATAGTAAATAATTAAAAACAAAATAAAATATAAACTAAACAATTAAACGACATAATTTGTTTACAATAATCCATCAGACGATTATAAAATATTAACAAAAATACATTTTATAAAAAATTACAATATTTATATCACAGTAAAGTGAATGGCTTCCTTTATTTATAACTTTCAAACCCAGTTGAAGTTTTTTTCTTTTGATTAATAAACAATAAAAAGTTGAATTATAAATAGGATTTTTTAAAAGAAGTCATAGTTTTAAGTAAAAAAAATATGGATGTTGAATAGAAATAAAAAATAAAAATAAATAATATTTTTACAGATTCCTCTTAAAACTCTTAAAATCTTTATATAAAACATTCACTCTGTTGGCTGTCATACACTGGTGATATGAGCAATTTTTGATGAAACATTTGTTGAAATTGCTCATTTTCTTCATTTTCACGAAACTCTTCGCCAATATCTTGCCACATATTTTCAAAATCATATAAATCTCCGGTAAAATCAGTTTCATAGTTTCCTTCATCAAAAGTGAATGAAAATTCATATTCAGCCATTGGTTGTGTTTTAGATAAAAAGTGTCTGAAAAATAACAAACATTTTAAGAGAAAATATATGAGTACGGATATTCTCTCGCTAGGAGCTATTACAGGTTTCAAACGAGACGTATTTAAGACCCGATTTGGGGCGGTAGTATTTTAAAAATGTCGAAGTTCCACAAACATATTTTTTAGGAAAAGCTTTAAAAAAAATTCGAAAATACTTAATTTTTAAAATAGCACAATTCGGATCGTCCTAACATACACCTCCATGCAACTAATTAGGAACACAATGCTAATATGGGAGCTTCTAGCAAATAAAACCAAATGTATTATGATTTTGTTACAATTCGTCCTAGCTTACTTAATTTGACTCATTATCCTGAAAAAAAAGTGCTAATTGTATGAAATATATTAATATTGAAAAAGTCGTGATCCTTATTTTCAAATATGTTTTACAGTGAGTGATAATACAATGGAAACTTTTTTGACGATTGAACAAAAAAATTTAGATCACGGGGCAAATCGTCGCATTCGATATCGAGTAAAATCAATCGAAATTCCATATTTTGATTTATTTAGAGAAGACGGACAATCGTCAGACCTCGTTTCACTTTTAATATTAACTATGGACCATAACTCGTTAGCTGTGACAGAGTAAAATTTCTCTTAGTATTTTATTAATTTAAACATTTTTATTTATTTATTTCAAAAAGAAAAAATATTAACATAAAATAGCTCAACTACAGAAAACGAGTGTTAAATTCGGCTGGGCCGAATCTTTGATACCCTCCACCTGCATCTTAAACTCAATATTACAACCAATATTGGGTACGGCTACCACTTTAAAACTGTTGACGGTACCGAAATTTAAATTTCGAATACCAATTAAATTTAAAGTTAATTGTTTTTCTTGCTGGCGAGTTTCTATTATAATTCCTTGTTATAAAAAACAATGATCGTGTCTTCTATAGAGAATTCGTTACTATTTGTTACTAAATGGCATTATTTTTTTTTTTTACTAGAGTAGAAAACCCCTAATGAAATTCGTTATATAACACAGCCAGCGTTATAATACCCAAAGTTTGAACCCTATAAGAAAGTTTTGAGAAAATTCATGATAATTAAAAAAATCAACTGATTCTTGGCTAAAAATTTCCAGATATTAATATTAAAAAAAGCTAATTTTTAAATATTTTTATCAGAATTAGCTAGTAATTTTTAATTTTTAATCTTTAATTTTCAAATTTTCATTTTTAATTTCCATTTTTTTTTTTTTTTATTAATTTTTCAATTTTCATTTTCCTTTTTTCATTTTTAAATTTTAATTTCCCATTTTCCATTTTTCATTTTCCAATTTCATTTTTCATTTTTCATTTCTCATTTTCTATTTTCCATTTTCCATTTTCTATTTTCCGTTTTCCATTTTCCATTTTCATTTTTAATTTTTTATGTTTCATTTTCCATTTTCATTTTTCATTTTCAATTTTTCATTTTCCATTATTCATTTTTATTTTTCAATTTTTAATTTTCCATTTTTCAATTTTCATTTTCCAAATTTCAATTTTCATTTTCCTTTTTTCGTTTTCCATTTTTCAGTTTCCGTTTTCCATTTTTCATTAATTTTCCATTTTCAATTTTTCATTTTCCATTTTTCGTTTTCCATTTTCCATTTTTCATTATTAATTTTTATTTTTCCATTTTTAATTTTTCATTTTTCAATTTTCAATTTTTAAATTTTCATTCTTCATTTTTCATTTTCCATTTCTCATTTTCCACTTTTCATTTTTCATTCTCCATTTTCCACTTTCCATTTTCCATTTTTCACTTTCAATTTTTCATTTCGCATTTTCCATTTTTCATTTTTCATTTTCCATTTTTCATTTTCCATTTTCCACTTTTCATTTTCATTTTCCATTTTCGATTTTTAATTTTAAATTTTTCATTTTTCATTTTCCATTTTTCATTTTCCATTTTCCACTTTTCATTTTCCATTTTCGATTTTTAATTTTTCATTTTCCATTTTTCATTTTTCATTTTTCGTTTTCCATATTCCATATTCCACTTTCCATTTTTAATTTTTAATTCTTCATTTTCCATTTTTCATTTTTCAATTTTAATTTTTCATTTTTAATTTTCCATTTTTCAATTTTTTATTTTTAAATTTTAATTTTCCATTTTTAATTTTTCATTTTCCATTTTCATTTTCAACTTCTCATTTTTAATTTTTTATTTTCATTTTTCGTTTTCCATTTTTCATTTTCCATTTTCGATTTTCGATTTCAATTTTTCATTTTTCATTTTTAATTTTTAATTTTTAATTTTTAATTTTTAATTTTTAATTTTTAATTTTTAATTTTTAATTTTAATTTTAATTTTTCATTTTTATTTTTTAATTTTTCATTTTTAATTTTTAATTTTTCAATATTCAATTTTCATTTTTCCTTTTTCAATTTTCATTTTTCATTTTCCATTTTTCATTTTATTAATAAAAAAATATGTGGTAAAACTTGCTTAGGCCAATGTGACACGTACAGTATTAATATACACACAACTGTAATGACGTCAACAATACGAAGAATTACAACATATCTTAAGAAAAACAACAAACACACTGAAAAGTTTTATTTTTTCAAGAGTTTTTTCAAAGTTTCATTCATAGCTCGTGAACCCTTTGACCTATTTTGACGATTTTAAATAGCAACTCCTTTGGGATGTTAATAAACGATTTTATACGAAAACGAACGGTCTGGCTTAGATATTGATGGCGTAATCGTGATTTCCACAGACAGACGGACAGACGGTCATCGCTATATCAACTTCCCTTGTTATAATGGTCTCCGGAATTTAATTCGGTGCAATGCAAACGGAATGACAAACCCATATATACCCTCTGCCACTGAGGTGTGGAGGGTATAAAAATAACAAAACTGTTGACAAGGCATTGGAAACTTTTACTATACAATAACTGAAAATTTTTCCTCTGATTTTGGTCTCAAATTTTTGTTTTTGCATTTTATTTCATGAATATTACCATTCATATGGCGATTTAATTGCACCACGGACAATAAAATAATAACAGAGATATGAACTATATTTATATCCTATACCACTATATGGTCAGGGTATAATGAGTTTGTGCTGATGTTTGTAGTTAACAACAATATTTGACCAAACCCACCTTTTAGCGATGTCCGTCCGTCAGTCCGTCTGTGTGTCCATGTATACCTTGTAATCAAACAGCTACAGGCCGCAAATATGAATATATTTTTATGAAATTTGGTAAATAAGCTTTTATCGCCATAAGACGAACACTATTGAAAGTGCTGAAATTCGGTGCATGTTAAGTGTTTTATTGCAAAATCATAATACCATGACAATCTATGGGTAAATGTTGATTTTATTATTAATAATTTAGGGTACCTGGTTTTGACAATATTTGCGGGTTTTTACTTTTCTTTTCTGACAAAAAATGTCGCCCTTCTTTTGCCCTTTTTTCGAAAAGTGTATTTTTGTTATATATTCTGAATTAAGAGCAAATTTATCTTATACATCAATCGAAAGGTCTCAAAGTCGGGCCCTCGTAAATCACAAAAAATTCCAGCCATTGACTTCTTTCAGGTCATAGTATGAGAATATTTCTCCATTATTCCCCTTTTTTGAATATTTTCACCCTATGACTTCCAAGAGGATAATTATCAAAATTTTTTTGTATTTATGAACATAGCACTTTGAGACCTTTCGATTGATATATAATATAAGGTTGCTCTTAATTCAGAATATATAAAAAAATACACTTTTCCAAAAAAGGGCAAAAAAAAAGGACGACATTTTTTGTCAGAAAAGAAAACGGCATTAGTTTAGTTGTTTTTATCAAATAAAACTTACATATAGAATAAAAATAACTAAATAAATGATCTAAAAATGATTTCGACTTTTTTGTCTACTGTGAGCCTTCAGGTTTTGATTCTCTTATAAAGAACGACATAAATAAAACCTCCCAATAAAATCTCCAATAATGATTGGATATTACTGTTCCTAATTAGTTGCATGTAGGACATATATATTTATTTAATTTGTTTTTCCTAGAAATTGTTAAAAAAAAATGGTTTTACAAAAAATTATTTTTCATCAAATTTAAAACAATGTTCCTCATTTTTTGTGATATTTCAGATTTATCCTATATGTATATTAATTTTTTCTAAAACAATTCCACTTAAGAACAATCACCCATCTTTTGGCAACTCTGCGTTGTCTCTGAGATTACTCATATAAAAATACAAAACGAAACGTTTCTATTGTTTAGTTTACTTTTTCTCTCAAACTAAGTATTGTCGTGATCTACTGGCTCTTATCAAATTAATACACTGCCAACCTTCAAGAGCAGCAGTCAGACTATATATACAAGTATTGATTTAGTTAACAAGTTAACTAATAAAATGTCTCGGAAAAATGTATTAAATTTATTAAATTCAATTGTTAATAATTCGTAAGTTTAAAAGTTTTGATTAAATTAATTTCAATTGGTAAAGATAATTTATAATTGTTAGGTGCAAATGCCCTGCCCACTCTAGTGCGTATGGATCGAATGCAGCTCTTGGATCACAGACCGGTAAAATGGAATATGCATTTGAGGTTAGTATATACTATATAATATATTGTGGGAGACAAATAACCCCTCTTCACCCACTAACTTGTTTATGTTTATACAAGTAAAGGTATAAAGTTCAAAACTAGGGTAACCAGAATTTTTTAAAAGTCAAAATGATTAAACTTTGTGTTTATATATTAAGAGCGAATTTTTGCGATGTTAGTTTAAGCTCAGTTTTTTCAAGTCGCATGTTTAAATACTAATAAAAAAAGCATTAAAGCATTAAATATCGTCAATTTAATTAATCTAAGTTTAATTAACTTTTAACTATTTGACTAAGAGCCTGTGTTTGGGATGTCAGTTGAACTTAGTTTAATTAGACGCAAGATTTAAACTCTTTAGCAAATAGTTTTAAATTATAAGTCAAGATAAGAAAGCAATTAAAAAAGTTATTAGTGTATTTGAATGCAACTTTAACTGACATCCATAAAAACTCGGCCTAAAGACTTAAAAACTTGAGTTTAATAACTAATATCCTCTTATTTTGAAAATTTTATATGAAAACGTCTCAAAATTTGAGAATGTGATAGAATTGGCTTCAAATCTGAAACTTTTGTAATAACTAGGGACCGGATTCTAATGTAAATATATGTTCGACTGTTTTTCTTTATATATTTATTGGACAAGTATATCATTATTTTTTTTTCTATAAAAACCATTTTTCTAAAACACGGTAAAAAATTATAGATACCGTATGAATTAATAACCATGGTTTTGCATCGTTACGACTCAAGTGACAAATAAAAAATATAATGTTGCCATCATTAACTTTAATAAAACGTTAAAACGTTTATTACTTAAAATACTGGGGCCAAATCACCGCATTCGATATCGAGTAAAATCAATCGAAATTCCATATTTTGGTTTAATATTTGGGGAAGACGGACAAACACTTGACCACGATTCGCTTTTCTTAACCAGGGGCTATAATTCTTCAACTGCGAGAAAGACAAATTATTCTTAACGTTTTATTTTGGGAAATAAAAAAATGATTTCGATCGAAAAATTTCGATAACGAATGCGGTGATTTGGCCCCTGATTATGAATACGAATTTTTAACAAACCTTTTTTAGGCTTAAAATGTGTTTTAACTAATTTGTATTTGAAACCTGATATAAGATTTTTTTTTATGAATACGGCTGATGAATTAGAATGCGGTCCCTAGTAGTAACCAAATAGCAAAATACCAATTTTTGATGATTTTTCTACAGAAAAAATTCCTATGCATAATTTTTTTTTTTAATACCTCTTCAAATCATAGAATTCTCAGAAAGAATGGAGAATTTTCTATAAACGAAAAATTCTATAGGAAACATAACTTTTTTATTTAAAAAGAAAAACCAGGTCCTAGATTCTTGAAAATTTAACAACTTTTCTATAAAATTTTTTTATGAATCTAAAATGTTTTTAATTAAACAAATGGGCTAATTCAATAAAATTAAACGTTTAAAATTTATATGAATAAATCTGAGATATTTTTTTTTATTAGTTTTTTTTTTATTTTAATCGTTTCGTTTTAAATAATGAGAATTTTAAGAATTCTCTGTTTTTATACCCTCCACACGTCAATGGCAGAGGGTATATATGTATAGGTTTGTCATTCCGTTTGTAACGCATCGAAAAACTAATATCCGACCCCATAAAGTATATATATTCTTGATCCTTATCACAGCTCGAGTCGATATAGCGATGTCCGTCTGTCTGTTGAAATCACGCTCATTCACAAAAAAAGCCATCTAACTTGATAAGGTTACAAAAATATCATTTGCCATAATTACCAGCAGGTTGGTATTGAAAATGGGCTACATCGGGCATCATTGTGATTAGATACGAGCAAAAATATGTAGATATCTCTAAAAAAAAAAAAACATAAAACCCAGTGTGTTTGTTGTAACAGTTTAGTGGTTGAACATAATAATTGTACAACAACATAAAAATATGACACAAAAATAATATGCATATACATATATTAACAATACCAAGAACACAGAACATAGCTCATGTTAGTAGTATTGCCACATATTTTTTTATCGTTATCACGTTATAATAAAAACAAGTAAGAAAATTATAGTCGGTCTAGACCGACTATATGATACCCTATACCATGGTTTAGAGACCCTATCTTTCGGTCCAACTACTTCGATATAGAAAATAAGCATAAACCAAATTTGAGTGGGATTTTTATTAATTTTTTTGGCTGCAGATATGAAAAAGTTCATATCGGATGCTATATCTATAAAGGGACTAGGTCCAAAAATGGACCGATCCTGATCATGTTTGGTAAAGTCTCTTGTATTTTGCAAAAATATGTACAAACAAAATTTGAGAAGAATCAGTGCAATATTTTTGTTTTTTAATAGATTTAAGTGAAGATCGGGAAGCAGCTCTATATGGGGTCAAAGGGATCATTTTTCGACTACTCATTAGTGGATGTAATGAACGCATAAAAACCCAATTTGAGTAAGATCTATATGACAATTTGGATCTTATGGCAATTTATGTCGATTTCATATGGGTAATTTGTATGGGGGCTAGGTCTGAACATGGACCGATTCTCACCAATTTCAATAGCGTTCATCCCATGGCCGATAAAAGCTTATATACCAAATTTCATCAAAATATATTCATATTTGCGACCTGCAGTTTGATTACAAGCTTTACATGGACACACAGACGGACGGACGGACGGACGGACGGACGGACGGACGGACATTGTTAAATCAACTCAGAAAGTGATTCTGATTCGATCGGTATAATTAAAGATGGGTCTAGGTCAAATATTTTTGGTTGTTACAAACAGCAGCACAAAGTCATTATACCCAAACCACATAGTGGTATAGGGTATAAAAATCGCCAATATGAAAAAAAAAAATGAAAACGAAAAATGGAAATTTTCCAATGGAAAATGAATATGGAAAATGGAGAATGAATAATAAAAATGGAAAATGAAAAACGGAAATTGGAAAATGTAAAATAGAAAATGAAAAATGGAGAATAGAAAATGGAAAATGAAAAAAGAAAATTAAAAATGGAAAATGAAAAATGGAAAGTAGAAAATGAAAAATGGAGAATGGAAAATGGAAAATGAATAATGGAAAATGAAAAATTAAAAATGAAAAATGGAAAATGAAAATTGAAAAATGGAAAATGAAAATTGAAAAATTAAAATTAAAAAATGAAAAATGGAAAACGCAAAATGGAAATGGAAATGGAAAAATGAAAAATGAGAAATGGAAAATGAAAATTGAAAAATGCCAAATGAAAAATGGAAAATGAAAATTGAAAAATTAAAAATGGAAAATGAAAATTGAAAATTGAAAAATAGAAAATGGAAAATAAGAATTGAAAAATGGAAAATGGAAAATGACAATTTAAAAATGGCAAATGGAAAATGAAAATTGAGAAATGAAAAGTAAGAATTAAAAATTAAAAAAGGAAAATGAAATATAAGATCTTACGTTTGAACTGATTTCTAGACTAGGAAATTGCAAATCTAGGGAAGATCAATTTAAGGTTGTAACCGACCTAGCTTGTAAATTTCTTTTTCAATGAATGCGAAAACCAAAATAGTATCATGGAACGCACGAGGAGTACGCAACAAAAAATTAGAATTGTTTCAGTTTTTGGAAGAAAACAATGTTGATGTCTGTATGTTATGCGAAACATGGCTTAATGAAAATATTTCAATAAGAAACCAAAATTACTATTGCTATAGAAATGACCGTCAAGAAGGCAGAGGTGGGGGAGTAGCAATTCTTGTTAAAAAAAATATTAAACATCAACTATTACCTGTAATAAATACATCATTAATTGAAAATGTAGGTGTTATAATCCAAAATGTTAATGATTTTGTACACATCTACTCCTGTTACTTTCCAGGGGGTTCATCGGGACACGACCAATCTAAAACACAAGCCTTTACTAATGATCTTCGAAAATTAACAGCATCAAATCATAAATATATTATAGGGGGCGATTTCAACTGCAGGCACAGCTACTGGGGCTGTATAAGAAACAATTGTTGGGGAAATATATTGTATGGAAAACTGCAATTAAATCAAACCCAAATAAATTTTCCCCATGAACACACGTACATACCATCAGATCCAAATAAACAAGGGTCTACTCTAGACTTTTTTCTAACAAATGTAGCGATTAACATGTCTGCAGTTATAGTGATAAATGATCTAAGCTCTGATCACCTACCTATTAGTAGTGAGATTGATTTAAGCTGTGTTTTTTTGGATGATCTATACTACGATTTTAATAAAGCTAACTGGACCCGATTTTCTAGGTTCATTAAAAGAAATCTGCCAAGAGGACGTGAAGTAAGTGAAATAAATGATTGCACTCAGATCGATAGCATGATAAATATTTTCAATGGATACATTAAAATAGCAATAGAAAACAGTGTGCCTAAACGCAGAATTACACCATCGTCAAAACCATTACCTCATAACATCAAATTGATGATACAAATTAGGAACAGATTCAGGCGGAATTGGAAACGTTATAGGGATAGTTATGACCACCAACAAATGGCGAGACTGAACAACCAGATCACAAAAGAAATAAATGACTTTAAAAATAAGTCCTGGAATAGTATGCTGTCAACATTGGATAAATTTTCTTCTTCGTTTTGGAAAATTTCTAAAATGTTAAGAAAGAAATCTAAAAATATGCCGATACTTAAACAAAATAATGAAACGTATTACACCCAGCAAGATAAGTGTGAAATCTTAGCTCACAATTTTAAAATGAACCATTGTCTTTCATCTCATCTTAGCGATACAGAAACTGTTTTAGAAGTGAACAATACAGCAGACTTCGTGCGATCAGCGGAAACAAGTCCTCAAAATTGTTACTTCGTAACGCAAGAGAAAATAGCGCAAATTATTAAAAATTTAAAGACGAAAAAGTCACCAGGACTGGATCAAATTAATAATAAATGCTTAAAAAAGCTACCAAAAAAAGCTATAACATATCTTACCACTATCTTTAATGGATGTTTAAAACAATGTTACTTCCCAAATTCCTGGAAAATATCCAAAACAATAGCAATACCAAAACCAAATAAACCATCTAACTCACCTCTTTCATACAGACCAATAAGTCTGCTTTCTGCTGTGAGCAAAATATTGGAAAAAATTATAAAAGAAAAATTATCTATATTTATTGATTCAAATAATATACTTCCAAGACAACAATTTGGATTTAGAAGTGAACACAATACATGCCAACCTTTGAAAAAAATCAGGAATTTGGTCAAAAATAATTTTAGAAATGGAAAATCATCCGGTATGGTCCTGCTAGACATAAAAGCTGCTTTTGACTCAGTCTGGCACGATGGCCTCATTTTCAAATTAAAAGGAAGTAACTTTCCTTTGGAAATAATAAAAATTATACAAAGTTTTTTGCATGGCAGGTCGTTTCAGGTATATTTGGGTAAAACTTGTTCTCAACAAACCTACATATCAGCAGGTTGTCCGCAAGGCTCATGTCTGTCACCAATATTATATAATATTTTTACATCAGACATTCCAACCTTCCCAAATTGTACCACTTCAATCTTTGCAGATGATACTTCAATATTAAGCTCCGATCTTCACGCAACTAGCATCGTTTCAAATCTACAAAGTGCATTAGTTGAGTTAAACAAGTACTTTAACAAATGGAACATCCTAGTAAACCCCGAAAAAACGCAAGCCATATATTTTACGAGGAAAAGGAAAGCATGTTTTATTCCACAGTCACCGCTCAGGTTTATGAGCCATGATATTTCTTGGGAAAGTAAAGTTAAATATCTTGGAGTTATTCTAGATACCAAATTAAACTTCAATGAACATATACACTATCTGCTCGACAAAATAAACAAAACTACACGGCTTATGTACCCACTGATAAACCGGAATTCTGATCTAAATACTGATAACAAAAAGCAAATAATAAAAGCTATCTTCCATCCCATCATGTTCTACTGTTGTCCAGTTTGGTCCACTGCTGCAAAATGTCATATCAGTAAGCTACAAATAGCTCAGAACAAACTGTTAAAAATGATATTTCGACTTCCCTGGCATTACTCCACCAGACGTTTGCATATAATTGCTAACATCGAACAAATCAATGAAAAAATAAGCAGATTGACTGAAAATTTCATAAGAAGATGCGAACTGTCTCAACATTCCCATATTAATGAAATACTTTCATCGTAATTTTACCCCCTTATCCAATCCTAAATTTTATCTTATACCCCTCCTTCAAAAAGGTTTTTTTTTAAATTTTTCCTCCACAATTAATAATTTGAAATGTAAATATTAAAACTAAAATTTAATTACTAAGTAGAAAAGGAACATAGTCCCTAAACTCTTAAAATATATAATCAACTGTAAATACAAATAAATGTTATATGTATATAAATAAATTAAATATAAATATAAAAAATGAAAAATGGAAAATGAAAATTGAAAAATGGAAAATGAAAATTGAAAAATGAAAAATGGAAAATGGACAATGAAAATTGAAAAATGAAAAACGGAAAATGAAAAATGGAAAACGAAAACTGAAAAATTAAAAATGGAAAATGAAAAATGGAAAATGAAAATTGAAAAATGAAAAATTAAATGTGGAAAATGAAAAATTAAAAATTAAAAAATGGAAAATGAAAATTGAAAAATGATGAATGAAAATTGAAAAATGAAAAATGGCAAATGGAAATTGAAAAATTAAAAATGAAAAATGGAAAATGAAAATAGAAAAATTAAAAATGTAAAATGGAAAATTAAATATGAAAAATGGAATATGGAAAGTGGAAAATGAAAAATGAAAATTGAAAAATGGAACATGAAAAATTAAGATTGAAAAATGAGTAATGCAAGATGAAAAATGAATAATGCATAACGAAAAATTAAAAATTAGTAATTAAAGCTAAAAAATTAAAAATTAAGAATTAAAAATTAAAAATAAAAATTAAAAATTAAATTTTAAAAATTAAAAATTTAGAATTTTAAAATTAAGAATTAAAAATTAAATACTAAGAGTTTAAATTTCTATATTTAGATTCTTACATGTATTATTATGTATTTTTTTTCTCTTTTTGCATTATATGTAATGCAGATAAAAATAAAAAAATAATTCAGATAAAAATATTTTAAAATTAGCTTATTTTTTTTTTAATAATAATAATTTTTAGCCAAGAATCATTTGAATTTTGGTATTCGGAAATAATGTTTCAGTATCGGCAAAAGTTTAAAAGTTGTACCCGTACTCAACATTGGGTGAATATACAGTTTAAGACTCAGGTGGAGGGTATCAAAAAACTCGGCACAGTCGAATTTAACACTCTTACTTGTTTTTATATAACTTAGATTTTCTCTATAAATCATCATATATCTACATCACTAAGAATTTGTTAGACTATTTTTCTATGTATAAAAAATTGTGTTCAAATCAAAGTATTTAGATTATTTTTCTATACCAAAATAGTATTGAATTTAATGGAGTTTTCCGATGCCTTTAGAGCCATTTTTTGAATTGTTAGTTTAAACTTAGTTTATTTAAACTCGCATTTTTAAAGACTAATAATTAAGTTTTTAAATAACAAAATAAATTTTTTTGATAATTCTTTTTATAGAATTCTGAGAAAATTTAACTTAAAAAAACAGAATCTTACAACTTTTCTAAAAAATCGCTTTTTGCGAATCTGAAATCATTTTTCTTACAATAAATAAGATAATTCTATAAAACCAAAAGTAGTGAAACGTTTAAAATTTATATGAGCAAATTTGAAAAATTTTTTAAGTTTTCCTGTTTTTCATACTAATTTTAATCGTTTCGCGTTCTATAACGAGACCCTATAGTCTATAAATCTGAGAATTCTAGGTGTTTTGTGTTTTTATAGTCTTAGGTTTTTTCTATAAAACAATTTTCAACATCTCTTAGATAATTTTGTTTACAAAATTAATATTGAATTTAATGGAGTTTTCCGGCTGTAAGACATTCTCTACAGAAAACATGATTTAAAATAAATAATAGTCCTAAGTACAAGAAAAATATAAATTTTAAAAAATTAAAAAACAATCTTAGACTGTAGAATTTTTTTCAAATCTAAAATCTTTATTAAAGTTTCTAAATCTGAGTATTTTAAGAATCTCTATAACATTGTTTCCTTTTATTATAGGAATTTTTCTATAAAACAGAAGTCTCAGATTTTTTATTAACGAAAAACCTCAGATTCTTACAATTCTGGTAGAAAAACTTCAATTGTCAGAATTGTTATTTAGAAAAATAAAATCAGATTCTGAAATGTGTAGAATTGTGTTCTTTGGTTCTAATAAATGTTCTATAGGACAGTAGATTCTTAGATTAAAATTTTTTTTTTAAATACCTAGTCGTTGATAATAAGAATTGTTATTTTTTTATTTTCTTTATTTAAATTAAAAATGGTATATTTGTATCTGATAATTTTCTATTTAAAAAAGGTTTTTTGTACTGAGCGTTGTCAGATTTTTTATACCCTATACCACTATGTGGTTTGGGTATAATGACTTTGTGCTGCTGTTTGTAACAACCAAAAATATTTGACCTAGACCCATCTTTAATTATACCGATCGAATCAGAATCACTTTTTGAGTTGATTTAACAATGTCCGTCCGTCCGTCTGTGTGTCCATGTAAAGCTTGTAATCAAACTGCAGGTCGCAAATATAAATATATTTTGATGAAATTTGGTATGTAAGCTTTCATCGGCCATGGGATGAACGCTATTGAAATTGGTGAGAATCGGTCCATGTTCAGACCTAGCCCCCATACAAATTACCCCTATGATATCGACATAAATTGCCATAAGATCCAAATTATCATATAGATCTTACTCAAATTGGGTTTGTATGCGTTCATTACATCCACTAATGAGTAGTCCAAAAATGATCCCTGTGGCCCCATATAGAGCTGCTTCCCGATCTTCACTTAAATCTATTAAAAAACAAAAATATCGCACTAATTCTTCTCAAATTTTGTTTGTATATATATTTTTGCAAAATACAAAAGACTTTACCAAACATGATCAGGATTGGTCCATTTTTGGACCTAGTCCCCATATAGATATAGCATCCGATATGAACTTTTTCATATCTGCAGCCAAAAAAATTAATAAAAATCCCACTCAAATTTGGTTTTTGCTTATTTTCTATGTCCAATTAGTTGGGCCTAAGAGATAGGGTTTCTAAACGCATGGTATAGGGTATCGTATAGTCGGTCTAGACCGACTATAATTTTCTTACTTGTTTTTAATTTAAAATTTTAATTATTTCCAGCTATCTTCTTCAACGGTCCGTTTTGGTCCCGGTGTCAGTGCTGAGCTTGGTGCTGACTTAAGGAATAGTGGTGCCAAATCTGTGTGTGTGGTCACTGATAATAACGTTGCTAAATTGCCAAGTGTCTTGACAGCATTTGATTCGCTTAAACGTTGTGGCATTGAATTTGAGGTCTTCGATCAAACCCGTGTTGAACCTACCGATCAAAGTTTATGGCAAGCTGTCACATTTGCCAGATCAAAGCAATTTGATGCTTTTGTTGGCATTGGCGGTGGTTCTGTAATAGATACATGCAAGGCTGCTAACCTTTTTTCTTGTGATCGAGAAGCAGAGTTCCTCGATTATGTTAATAAACCGGTGGGAAAGGGTAAGGAGGTTAATGTGACCCTAAAACCTATGATAGCCGTGCCTACTACAGCAGGAACGGGTTCGGAAACAACAGGAGTGGTCATATTTGATTATAAAAAATTACATTGTAAAACAGGAATATCGAGCAAACATTTAAAACCGAAATTGGGTAAGTTTTTAAAATAAGAAATGAAAAAACGGTTGATCATTTTTATCTCCCGTTAAATTTTCAGGTTTAATTGATCCTTTACATACATTATCCCAACCCGAGAGAGTTACTGCTTATAGTGGTTTTGATGTTTTTTGCCATGCTTTGGAAAGTTTTACAGCAATCGATTATAGAGAACGTGGTTTAGCTCCAACAGATCCTAGCCTTAGGCCTCCCTATCAGGGTCGTAATCCCATTTCGGATGTTTGGGCTCGTTTTGCTTTAACCACTATACGTGATCACTTTTTGTCGGCAATCTATCAGCCCGACAACCTAAAAGCTCGTTCAAAAATGCATTTAGCTTCCACTATGGCTGGTGTAGGTTTCGGCAATGCTGGAGTTCATTTACCACATGGTCTATCCTATCCCATATCGGGCAATGTCCGTTCTTTCCATCCTAAAGGTTATAGTGATGCACATGCTATTATACCACATGGTCTTTCTGTTGTTATAACAGCGCCAGCAGTGTTCGAATTTTTAGCTCCAGCTTGCCCCGAACGCCATCTTGAAGCCGCTCAGTTATTGGGCGTTGATATAAGCAAAGCTAAGAAATCGGATGCTGGTAAAATTTTGGGTGATTGTGTAAGGGAATTTATGCAACGTGCTGATATTGAAAATGGCTTGAAGAGTCTTGGATTTAATTTATCCGATATACCTGCCTTAGTGGAGGGCACTTTGCCCCAAGAACGTATTACAAAACTAGCTCCTCGTGAACAAAATCGCGAACAATTGGCTAGACTATTTGAAAATTCTATGGAAATTTACTAAATTTAATTTAATACTTACAATTTTTCTTTTCTTTTATAAATTAAAAATAAATTTTAATTTTTTGTATTTTCTCAATAAAATATATGTAACTGTTTATTTCATGTAGAAAAATATGGGTTTGATAAATTGTTATACAAATCAAGAATGAAATCAAATCAAGAATAGTTGTTGAAAAAAGTATTCAGAATTTCAATGCTTACTATCCGAAAGTTATAAAATTATATTAACATGTTGTGTGATTTTACAATTGTTGAACTATCTGATTTGAATTAAAAAGGTATCAGATTTTGATGTTCATACTCAATTATTACATTTGAAAAATACGCCGGGTAAAATATTTAATTTGTGTTTATATAATTTATTTTTAGAACACTCCATACAAATTTTTTGAGCGAACGTTTCGTTTTAGTTATAAAGTACGGGCATATATTTCATTTAATAATTAATTTATTTCATTATATGCTAATAAATTAATCAAAACGAACTAAAATGGACAAATATATACCATTTCTTCCAAAAATAAGATGCTGTTTAATTTTATATTCGTTGTTTTTTTGTATAAAAACGTTAATAGAAAACGTTTTCGGTTTCTTTTTTAACAGCTAAACTTGTGAAATGCTGCCAAGTTTATCGATAAATTGTGACACAAAACACACTCACAATACAGCTGATGTTCTCATTTCTTTAATACACGTGCGTTTGTTTATACACAATTCCATACAGAAATTGTATATTTAAATATATATATAGTTTTAATATATTAAGGCAATTAAAAAAAGAAAAATGGTTTTCTTTACGTGCAACAATTGTGGCGAATCTGTAAAAAAGCCTTCCGTGGAGAAACATTACAATACGCGATGCCGTAATAGCACTGTTAATGTTTCTTGTATGGATTGTCAAAAAGATTTTCACGGAGAGGAATATGTAGCTCATGTTAAGTGCATATCGGAAGCTGAAAAATACTCTGGCAAAGGTTACGTGGCTAAGGAAAATAAAAATAGTGGGCAAAAGAAACAGGAAACATGGACAGATATTGTTAGATCAATCTTAGCAACTCAGGAATACCAATTGACAGCACAGACTCGTAACATCTTCCAACGACTGCAAAGTTTTGATAACGTGCCCAGGAAGAAGGCCAAGTTTCAAAATTTTGTATCAAATTGTATGAGAATCCCCGTCCATCAGGCTGAACCGGTGTGGAATATTTTAGAAAAGGAATTGGAAAATATGAAACAAAAAAAACAAGATGAAGTAGCTGCTGCTAAGGCGGCTATAGTAGCATCCAAGACAGCCAACGTGGCAGAGGTAAATGGTTTGAAACGTAAGCCGGAAGAAGAAACAAACGGGAAACAAGAAGTAACGAAGAAGAAAAAGAAAAAAGATCAGGAGGCCACTGAAGATAATGGAAACGTGGAGGCAATTTCAGAGGAAGATAATTCATTCGAATGGTGTGCAATACTGGAAAAAATTGTAGCCAAAAAGAAGGCAGGTATTAACTTAGACAAACTGAAAAATAAAGTTCTTAAAAAATACAAATCCAAATTGGCATTAGAGGAGTTGACGGCAAACCAGCAAAAGAAATTTGAAAAGAAATTTACAAAAGCTTTAAAAAAATGTCCTGCCATACAAGTTAACGATAATATGGCACAGGCCTGCTGATGATGTTTAGAACTGCAAATAGTCTTTAAAATACTTTAAGATTCCTAGTGTAATTAAATTTTATATATTTTCAAATATATTGCGAAATAAATGAAACCTTAATTCTGTGTAAAGAAAATTGTTAAAATACATAAAATAAAAAAAAAAATAGAGAAGATCCAAGTGAAAACAACTGATTTTCCTCAAACTCTCAGAATAGAACAAAATGTTTGTTTTGTAAATTTATTTCCTAGGCCAAATCACCGCACTCGCTATTGAAATTTTTCGATCGAAATTATTTTTTTATTTTCCAATATAAAATAATTTTACTTTGACACAGTTAAGGTGCTATTACACGAAGTGTTTTTATACCCTATACCACTATGTGGTTTGGGTATAATGACTTTGTGCTGCTGTTTGTAACAACCAAAAATATTTGACCTAGACCCATCTTTAATTATACCGATCGAATCAGAATCACTTTCTGAGTTGATTTAACAATGTCCGTCCGTCCGTCCGTCCGTCCGTCCGTCCGTCTGTGTGTCCATGTAAAGCTTGTAATCAAACTGCAGGTCGCAAATATGAATATATTTTGATGAAATTTGGAATTTAAGCTTTTATCGGCCATGGGATGAACGCTATTGAAATTGGTGAGAATCGGTCCATGTTCAGACCTAGCCCCCATACAAATTGCCCCTATGAAATCGACATAAATTGCCATAAGATCCAAATTGTCATATAGATCTTACTCAAATTGGGTTTGTATGCATTCATTACATCCACTAATGAGTAGTCCAAAAATGATCCCTTTGACCCCATATAGAGCTGCTTCCCGATCTTCACTTAAATCTATTAAAAAACGAAAATATTGCACTGATTCTTCTCAAATTTTGTTTGTACATATTTTTGCAAAATACAAGAGACTTTACCAAACATGATCAGGATCGGTCCATTTTTGGACCTAGTCCCTTTATAGATATAGCATCCAATATGAACTTTTTCATATCTGCAGCCAAAAAAATTAATAAAAATCCCACTCAAATTTGGTTTATGCTTATTTTCTATATCGAAGTAGTTGGACCGAAAGATAGGATCTCTAAACCATGGTATAGGGTATCATATAGTCGGTCTAGACCGACTATAATTTTCTTACTTGTTTACATATGTACTGTCACTTTTTTTATCCATATGAAATTCTTCATGTCTGTCAAAATTTTCTTTTACATACGATTCATAATTTTTGCTATCACACGTGCGTATGTATTTCCATGTGACATAACCTCTAAATGTAAACAACAGCTGATTTAATTTGTGAATTTACAAAAATTATTTGTTAAAAAAAGATTATGTATTTTTTAATTGTTAATTAATACTAAACAATTTATTTTTCTTTCAATATTAATCTTTAAAATGTACTCTGTTTTTCTTTCGCCACAAGCAGTGTTGTATTTTCATTTGTTTGTCATGCAAAAATAGAACCTGTTCAAATTGAAAAATGTACATGTGACTTTCCTCATGTATTGTACATAAACAATGTTTCATATGTATCACACGATGTGTACTTTTGTTGTGGGAAAATTTGACAGTACATATGTATGTAAAAAACACATCATGTAATAGCACCTTTAACGAATTATGGCCACTAGTTAAGAGTAAAAGTGAAACGAGGGCTGATGTTTGTCCGTCCTCTCTAAATAATAATGCGGTGATTTGGCCCCTGATTTCAATTTTATTTAAGATTAAATACTGAGAATGAAAAACCTCATCTCTTATAAGTATTTCAACTCATCCCCTGATTAATAGACTCCTTTACTATTATTAAATTTAGAATTATAATAAACATATATATTTTTATATTTATTTATATATGTATGTATATTAGTTGTATTTTCTAATGACTCGGAAACTTAAAAATAAAATTATTGATTTTTGAACATTAAAAAATATATTTACATATATTGAATAACATTCAATTTATCAAAAATTTATTTTGCCGAGATAATTAAATCCTTTTTTATACCCTCCACCCCGAGTCTGTATATCTACAATATTAATAGGCCAGGCGATTTCTTGTGACCGATGTAAGTTTCACAGTTTTACCCCGATTTTGACAAAAAATTTATCATTTGAAAGGTATTTCTTTTTAGCTATTACCCAGATTTACAGATTTTCATCATCTGGCATATTTTTTGGAGTTATATTTTAAAGTTGCTACTAACACATACATAAAATTATACAATGCTATGTGTGTGTTTATTAAATTTGTGAATGTGTTTGTGTTAATGTGTTGAGTTTGTTTTCTTCACTTAAAATATGTTGAATTGTGAAGCATAACTTTAGGGTCTTTATTAAATGAAAAAATAAAATTTACTAGAATTTGCACTCGAATTTCGAGTGCTGGAATGTGCTAGTGTAGATTAATATATTCAGAAGATGCCAAAAGGTACAGTTTTTACCATTCTTGGCCGTTTTTACCCCCCTTAACATCGGAATTTGTAAAAGTCTTCCTTTTATCTGATAATTCTATCTGTAGTGGAATCTACAAACTTTATATTAGAAGGTACCAAATGTACAATTTCCCCCCGTTTTTCCTCCCCTAGACGTTAGAGTTGGCAATAAATTCATTATTGACTCAAGCCTACGTATACGGTAGAGTCTTTTTTCTCCCCTTAAATGGCCGAATTTCGAAAAAAAAATAAATCCTGAGCCCATGTTTGTTTCTCGGATGGAGTCTACACACCGAATTTCATATTCCTATATTCATTTGTTACCATTTTCTCCCTTTTTGACCGGTTTGTATACGATTTTCTAAAAATCCCTTCTTAGTGGATCTTTACGTCGACAGGGGAACCTACAGTCCAAATTTCAAGCTTCTGGGTCGAAGGGTTTGGGCTGGGCGATGATGATCAATCACGCAACTCTTTTATATATGTATATAGATTTGCAAAATTAAAAAACAAAAAAGTAAGAAATTATAGTCGGTCTAGACCGACTATACGATACCATATACCATGGTGTAGAGATCCTATCTCTTCAGTCCAACTATTTGGATATAGGAAATAAGCATAAACCAAATTTGAGTGGCATTGTTATTAATTTTTTTGACTGCAGATATGAAAAAGTTCATATCGGATGCTATATCTATATGGGGACTAGGTCCAAAAATGGACCGATCCTGACCATGGTTGGTAAAGTCTCTTGTATTTTGCAAAAATATAAACAAACAAAATTTGAGATGAATCAGTGCAATATTTTTGTTTTTTTTTCTTACTTGTTTTGTTTTGTGATAGATTTAAGTGACGATCGGGAAGCAGCTATATATGGGGCCTATGACTAAGAATTGTCCTATGGGGATTATTTTTGGACTATTGATTAATGGATATAATAAACACATACAAACTCAATTTGACTGAGATCTATGTGACAATGTGGATCTTATGGCAATTTATGTCGATTTCATAGGGGTCATTTGTGTGGGGACTAGGTCTGAACATACACCGATTTTCACCAATTTCAATAGCGTTCATCCTATTGCCGATAAAAGATTATATGCCAAATTTCATCAAAATATATTCATATTTGCGACCTATGGTTTGATTACAAGGTTTACATGGACACACAGACGGACGGACGGACATCGTTAAATCGAATCAGATAGTGATTCTGATTCGATCGGTACAATAAAAGATGGGTCTAGGTCAAATATTTTTGGTAGTTACAAACAGCAGCTCGGGCATTTAAATCGAGTAATCCTGGCTTTAATCAATAAACTTGCAGCACGAGAAGAAAAGTGAGAGATAACAAGTAAGAAAATTATAGTCGGTCTAGACCGACTATACGATACCCTATACCATGCGTTTAGAAACCCTATCTCTTAGGCCCAACTAACTGGACATAGAAATAAGAAAAAACCAAATTTGAGTGGGATTTTTATTACTTTTTTCGGCTGCAGATATGAAAAAGTTCATATCGGATGCTATATCTATATGGAGAATAGGTCCAAAAATGGACCGATCCTGGTCATGTTTGGTAAAGTCTCTTGTATTTTGCAAAAATATATACAAACAAAATCTGAGAAGAATCAGTGCAATATTTTTGTTTTTTAATAGACTTAAGTGAAGATCGGGAAGCAGCTCTATATGGGGCCAAAGGGATCATTTTTGTACTACTCATTAATGGACGGAATGATTGTATACAAAACCCAATTTGAGTAAGATCTATATGACAATTTGGATCTTATGGCAATTTATGTCGATTTCATAGGGGTCATTTGTAAGGGGGCTAGGTCTGAACATGGACTGATTCCCACCAATTTCAATAGCGTTCATCCCATTGCCGATAAAAGCTTATATACCAAATTTCATCAAAATATATTCATATTTGCGACCTGCAGTTTGATTACAAGGTTTACATGGACACACAGACGGACGGACGGACGGACGGACGGACATTGTTAAATCAACTCAGAAAGTGATTCTGATACGATCGGTATAATTAAAGATGGGTCTAGGTCAAATATTTTTGGTTGTTACAAACAGCAGCACAAAGTCATTATACCCAAACCACATAGTGGTATAGGGTATAAAAAGGGAACCCACACTTAAATCCAATTGTGGGTAGAGATCATGATATTGAGAACGATGAGCATCAGAAATTAGGTAATTTCTCTCCGTTTTTCCAAGTAGTTCTAAAATAGATGTCCAGCGTTCACACACCGGTCTATTAGTATTATCAGGTATAAATTGGATTTTTGCACAAATATTTATCCACTCTTCTGCCCAATACGTCTTCTTAGCAATAATTTTTTCGGCTAATATACGAGGGAACCTGTAATTTGGTAATTGAAGAACCTTGTTAATGTAAACGAAGTGTAGCCTTAAAGTTTCAAAATATAGAGAGTTTAAACCAGTCTCTAAGTACAGCATGTAATTTGGCGTATTCTTTGGTAGATGGAGCATTTTCTTGATAAAGAACCTGAACAATTTTTCAACTTCATCGTATTTCCTAAAACCCCAGATTTTAGCACCATAAAACATTACTGATCTTGATGCAGCATTAAATATTTTGAGCTTATTATTGTTAGAAATCAAAGGATAATTTATATAACTTGACCATGAGGAAGCAATTGCCATTTTTGACGTTTTTAATTTGTCTTCAAGATGTGTTGTAAAAGATAAAATGTAATTAAGATCAATTCCAAGGTATTTATATTTGTTAACAATTTCAATTTCATCTTCACCAAAAGTCCATTTTAGTTTCTTAGATATACGAGCACCACTACGAAAAATTAATATTTTCGATTTGGCAAGATTGTAAGAATTCTCTTGTGACTCTGAGGTCCCAGTGGCATACGTTGTTGGCAAAGCTCAATAGATATTAAAATTTGCCACGGCTTAGTCGGTAGATGGCTGGGTTGGTCAACAACATACCCACGAGTTTCCTTATCAAAAAAGAAAATTTTAATTAAAATTTGAAATAAAAAGTATTTCCACTATGAAAATGGGTAAGCATGTAATATTTTTGCTCTCATCGTTGAGTTGAATTTCTTTTTAATCTACCTATTTTTCCTTCCTTTTCAGATGGTTCAGCCATGATTAGTCCTGGTCCGCAGCTATGGTGTATTTTGCTGCTGAACTAGCCCACCCCTCACTATAGCAGCCCGTGGTCCTGTTAATCGGGACTGCCCCTATTACTAACCTCTCCAGTCCTTCTACCTCACTTACCTGTTTCGGAGACTTATTCCATGATCATAAAAAAAATTATTGTTTTTCGTTTACAACGTTATAATGAACATTTGGTTTTTTTTTCTTTTATTTTATTTTCAAATTTTTAAGTTCGGATTCGGTTGGAAATCGTAACAAATTTTCATGTATGACATTATGCGATATAAAAAAAAAAGAATAACAGAAACTCAATTTAGAATGACTGAATTTTTCAAAGAAAGAAAACAAATGCCGAATGCACCGAAATATGAAGAAACACGTACAAATGTGCACCACTCTAAATGCTTTAAATTCTTTAATTGATATTATTCCGAATTTGTTTTCTTTCTCCCCTTTTTTTTTCTCTTATACTAAAAGGTATTTTACTTTTTAATTCAACAGGTAATTCATTAAGTTAAAAAAAGGTAAGTGATTTGATTATAACAAATAAGTCTTTGAATTCAAAAGTTATCTTATTTAGGTATGTACTTAAATTAAAAGGTAAGTATTAGAATTAAAACAAATAAGTATTTGAATTCAAAAGTTGTTTTAACTTCAACAGGTAAGTATTAAATCAAAAGGTAAGTATATGAATTAAGACAAATAATTATTTGAATTCAAAAGTTATTTTAATTTCAGCAGGTAAGTATTAAATTAAAAGGTAAGTATATGAATTAAGACAAATAATTATTTGAATTCAAAAGTTATTTTAATTTCAGCAGGTAAGTATTAAATTAAAAGGTAAGTATATGAGTTAAGACAAATAATTATTTGAATTCAAAAGTTATTTTAATTTCAGCAGGTAAGTATTAAATTAAACGGTAAGTTTTTGAGTTAAGACAAATAATTATTTGAATTCAAAAGTTATTTTAATTTCAGCAGGTAAGTTCTTAAATTATACGGTAAGTTTTTGAGTTAAGACAAATAATTATTTGAATTCAAAAGTTATTTTAATTTCAGCAGGTAAGTATTAAATTAAACGGTAAGTTTTTGAGTTAAGACAAATAATTATTTGAATTCAAAAGTTATTTTAATTTCAGCAGGTAAGTTCTTAAATTATACGGTAAGTTTTTGAGTTAAGACAAATAATTATTTGAATTCAAAAGTTATTTTAATTTCAGCAGGTAAGTTCTTAATTTAACGGGAAGTTTTTGACCAGGTAGGTATTGGAATTACCAAAAAATTTAATTATACAACTTCAATAAGGTAGGTATATGGATTTAAAACAGTTAGGTACATAATTTCAAAGCAAATTTAATTTGTATTACTTCAAAAATGTAGTTATATAGATTTTACAAAGTTGGGTATATAATTTCAAAGTAAATTCAATTTATATTGCTTCACAAAGGTAGGTATATGGATTTAAAAAAAAAAAATTTAGGTATATAATTTCAAAGCAAATTTAATTTATATTTATCTATTTTTAGATTTGGTTTTTGTGTGTAGGGGCATCATCTGGGTATCCCTTATATCTAGGCCATCTGCCTACGAATTCGTACCCTACAGGACTGAGCTCATTCCCTATGGGGGTTTCGCGCACCTTTTTTTAAATTTTTCTTTTTCTTATTAAAAAGGGACTGATTATACGTTCGCCGGAATAAGCGGACGACCCTAATGTTTTCCCTAGTCTCTTCTTTAATACCTTTTTTTTTTTTAAATTATTTTTTTTTTTATAACTTTTATATTCTACTATAGTTTTAATTACATTTTAATTTTATAGACATATACATATACATACATATCAAGATAAATAAAATAACAAGAATACCTGGCACCCCCAGGAGTGGCGGTGCTGTTGCTGCTGATGATCCCCCGTAGGTTGCTGGTGCGGATGTGTGCGAATGGCGATCCTATGTATGAACTGGTGGCGAATTCTGTTGATACTAATAAAGATGAGGGTTGCACGGATGACGCTGTTGAACGGCCATGACTGCTGGTGTTTTACCGCTGTTGCGTGTAGGTGCAGGAGCCATTACGTTCTTACTTGCTTTTGGCTGAGCTGGTGCAGGTGGCTGCGTTAGTGTTGGAGCGGGTTGGCCTGGTTCAAAGATGTTCGTACCGTCCAGGTTTTGCAGCTTTCCTTTCTGAAGTATGTTTTTTTTTTTCTTTACAGGCTGTTGTCTTTATTTTCTTTCTTTTGTTTGGGTTTTAGTTAAGTTTTGTTACAGGTTTGAGTTTACCAATTTACCAATTTGAGTTTTTTTTTTATAAGTATACTTTTTTCGTTACAGTATTATAACCTTCAGCTTATCTTACGTTTCCACCTTTTTTTTTTATACTTTTACTATTACCAAAATTCAATTATTTCTAAATATAAATTTTTTCAGTTTTCACTTTATTCTTCTGTCTATTATTTTCGCATACATTTTGTTACGATCACTTTTTAAAAGATTGTTTTAACCTTTTTTCTTTAGTTTTCTTTGCCTTTGAGTTCTATTTCTTTAAATATGTTGATCACTATTCAAAATTTCAAATTGTTCTTTTTGGTTATTTGCTCTGTCTTCTTTTACTTCTCAAACCCAACTAACCTACCTCAACCAAAACCAAAATAACCCAAGCCTTTAAAAAGAATGGCCTACGTGCCAATTCTTCTTCTTCCCCCTATATGCCACGTCGCGCATTCCTATTGGCTAAATGAGGTCACCTGACCCCCGAAAATGAAATATCCCACAGGGGTGTATTAAAATATGTTCAGGGTTGTCAACGTGCCGAAGGGAATTTTGTGTCTTGAGGAAGAAAGAGGAATTGGCAACGCGTATGCTGAAAACGATATGGCACTACTAGGGTGGACATGACAAGATTTACTTTTAAACACCATGTCTTACAGTACATATAAAGCGCATCGATCATGCTTTGCAATACACTTGGGGAATCGGCCAAAATGACAATATCATCAGCATACAGAAGTATTTTAACTGTTAAATCCGTAACGTTGACTCCACCAGGCAGAAAATCAGCTAAGTCATTGAGATATAAAGCAAAAACCTCAGAAAAGGTGTTTCCATAAAGTATTTGACTGGATGTTTTTTCATAGTAAAGCTGTAAAATTCGAATTATTTTTGAAGATACTCCCATACATGATAGCTTGTAAAAAAGTGAATTCCGAGGTATCAAATCGAAGGCACATGAAAAATCCACAAAAAAAAGCAAAGGTATTGTTGCCATTTAGTTTGTTCAAGTGTACGATATTTACAAGGTTGAATACGTTGTCTACTGTGGAATAGTTCTTTCTGAAGCCGGCCTGATATTCATTTAAAATGTTAAATTTATCAATTCAATCTGTTAAGCGGTTCAAAACAATATTATTAAATATTTTACACAGTGTATCAATTAATGATAGTCCACGATAATTGGAAGTGCAATTAGGATCACCTTTTTCCAAAATCGGGATCAATAGAGCCTTTTTAAAGCTAGACGGAATCTGTTCCTTTAAAAAAATGTGGTTCAAAACTGCTAGGACTTCATTGGTGAAGCTTACAGGGGCAAACTTGTAAAACTCATAACGTATACCATCGTGGCCTGGCGCCTTATTTAATTTTAATGATTTTAGGACCAATGATAATTCCCAATGCTCTATGGGCGAGGCAAGAAAAATATCTGTAAAAAGTGGCATGCACCAGTGTAACTCGTTTGGTTGGACTATGTCTTGAAGCATGGATCGAAAGTGTATAAGAAAGTCATCTGAATTGAGATTACCACCAGCTGTAGTAGTTCGTAATTTCATATTGTTTGAAAGTTTCCACCACGCTTTACTGCAACTGACATAATTTAGTTGTTCTAAATTTTCATTATAAAACTCAAGTTTACGAATACGACAGATGTTAAGGTATTTAGATTTGGCAGAAAAATATTTTAGCTTGTTTGTATTTGAATGGTTTTTCCTATATTCGTTGAGTGTTTTAAGCATATTTTTGCGAGAATCTATATGAGAATCTATGAGAGATCTATATGATAATTTGGATCTTACGGCAATTCATGTCGATTTCATAGGGGTCGTTTGTATGGGGACTAGGTCTGAACATGGACCAATTTTCACCAATTTCATCCTATGGCCCACAGACGGACAGACGGACGGACGGACATCGCTAAAACGACTCAGAAAGTGAATAAATAGTGTGATAAATGCGATCTTAATTTAAACTCCCAGATGGTTAAAGAATTTAACCGAAATATCGGAAGATAATAAAGAAATTTAAATACGAATCTTGTGTGTTTCATTTTTATAACATACGATAAAAGACCTTAAGCCGAAATATAACCATTTTCAAACTAAATGCGATAAGTTCATTATAACGGCAACAGCACCCATAACATTTCCAAATACGTTCACTAAGAATAATTTATTTAATATTGAATCAATTGTTGTTCCTTCTCAGACATGTGCAAAAATTTACAGCTAATTTTTAAAGATCTATATTTTATTTTCAGAAAATTTCCAAATTATTAATCTTCGAAAACATCACAGTACTCAAGTAGTTCAAAGAGGATGTGAGGATCATAAAAAAGAACTCTTAGAGTTTTTGTTTTATATCATAGATTCGAAAAATTTTCCAGAGAGTCTGATAAAAACTCACGGACTCTATTTTCATTTGAAAAATGTTCTGATTTTGAAACTATACATAATAGTATATTTTTTTGAGAATTTGCTTCGCAATCTTCAAATTTTTCTCTTAGTACCTACTTATATGGTTTCAGAAACGGAAAACCAAAAATAGAATATTTCTATAGACAAATATAGAATCAGAATCTGATAATTTTTCTATAGATAATATTGTTTTAGAGTCTAATGATTAAAAAAAAATCATAATCTTTATGTACAAAACTAATCACAGAATTTGTGAATTTGTCCATTGAAAAATTGCCTCATAACATAAAAATTGGAATTGAAAGCTTATCTGTATAAAAAAATTGTGATTCTAAGCAGTTTGCTACAGAAAAATAGTCTGAGAATCTAAAAACTATTCTTAGATTTTCTTTATAGGAAAACATGTTCAGTATTTTAGAATAAGAAAACTTCTCTGTAGACAAATAGTCTCAGAATATGACAATTATTCTATAATTTTAGAAATTGAAAGCAATTGCCATTTTTTTTTTTATGGAAAAATAGTTCAGGATCTGAGAGAATTTCTATAGACAAATAATAATACTATTATCTGACAATTTTTTAATTTTAAAATAATCTCAAAACATTTAGTCAAAAAATAATCTGCGAATGTTAGAATTTGTTTATTTCGTTAGTAATTTTATCTACTAAAATATTTAAATATTTGTGTTGCAGAATAATGGAAACTAAAACCGCAATTTATATCTTTATTAAAAACCTTGAAATAATTATTTCTTTTTTAGAGAATCACTTGATAAAATTTGTATAAATTCTTGTAAATCTTAGACATCAACATCAATCAGTTTGTTTTCCATCTTCAGTCAACAACATCAATCATACGAAAAATGTCTTTAGTATCTATTAAAATGTTGGCTATTGTTTTATTGGGTCTTGTCAGTGTTTCAGAAGCTGCTCCCGGTCACTTATATCATGGTCACCATGATCATCATGTGGTAGTAAGTCATCCCGTTGTTGTCCATAAGCCAGTAGTGGTACATAAGGCAGTTGTGGTACATAAGCCAGTAATTGTACATAAACCTGTGATTGAACATAAAGCTGTTATCGTCCATGAACCTGTAATTGTTCACAAGCCTGTGGTTCTTCACCATCCTCATCATCATCATATTCATGGTCATCACGATCATCATATTCATTTTTAATTTAAATGAATTTGGCAAAAACTTTAATGGATTTTGACACTGAAAACGAAATTTTACGATACGATATTCTTTACTATTTTATAAGATGAAAAAAAGTTAATTACATACATACATATATTTCTATCAATAAAAATTGTTACAATGTATTTTCTAAAACAGACAAAAAATTGTATATTCTAAAAGCGTCACATTTTTTAAATCTGCATTTTTATACCCTATACCTATGTGGTTAGGGTATAATGACTTTGTCCTGATGTATTTAACTACCAAAAATATTTGACCTAGACCAGTGGTGTTCAAAAATAAAAATGTAATTGTGTTGGTGAGAAAATGAGAATTGCACTGTAAGAAATGTTCAATGGGTTGATAGGAGTGTTAGTCTCTGTATGAATTTATTTTTTATTGAAAATATGAAACTGTTAATGTTGTGTGTAAAACTGTTTCAAAGAAATAAAAATTAAACAAAAATTCAATTTTTGACAGGAAAAAATATAATTACATATATACATGAGGCTAGCTTTTTTCATTCTATAAACAACAAAAAGTTGTAGATTTTTTCAATCAATATTAATGATTTCATTGTCAAAAAAATTTAAAAAAATACACTTTTTGGAAGGAAAAAAATACATTCAATGAATGAATGAATGAGTGATCAGACCCAAATTTGTAAAATCAATTTAACTTTTATAATAAATACATTCGTTTTTTTTTAAATAATTAAATTAAAAACTTCTATAGATCTTCTATTACAAATTCTTCAATATTTATTCTTTCGCGACAATTGTGTATTAGTAAATCATTTTTTAAATTTGTAGAAATTAATGCGTTACGTTGTTTAGAACAAATAAATTTTAAATCTGAAAAAAAAATGTTCACAATTTTTATTTGTCGATCTTGGTTTCCAATTTGATCAAAGATCCTTTTAATTTTTCAACAATAATTAGTTTTTTTTAATCAAACAGCTTTTATTTTTCATTTAAATTATTTTCCTTACATGTTTTATAACAAATTACCAAATACATTTATACTCATAAAAAATTTTTCGCATATTACTATTAATTTTTTTCGGTGCATTAAAAAAAAAAATTAACATACATCCGCACACGTCTTCATTCGTCGCTGTTTCAGTGACGACTAAATGCAAGAGCTTAAGAATATATGTGAGTTGAGCATGAACAATTGTTCTATGAAATAACAGCACTGACCTAGACCCATCTTTTACTATTATCACTTTCTGAGTTGATTAAGCGAAGTCCATCCGTCCGTCTGTGTGTCCATATAAACTTTGTAATCAAATTACAGACCGCAAATGTGAACATATTTTAATGCAATTTGGCTTCTATCGGCCATAGAACGAACGTTATTGAGAACGCCTATGAAAACGACTTAAATTGCCATAATATCAAAATTATCATATAGATCTAGGTAAAATTGGGGTTGTGTATGTTTATTACATCCATTTATCCGTAGTTTTTATGACAATTCTTAGTCATATGGGACCCCATATGAAGCTATATCCCGATCTTCACTTAAATCTATCAAAAAACAAAAATATTGCACAGATTTTTCTAAAATGTGGTTTGTATATGTTTTTGCAAAAAATAAATGACTTTAAAAATATGGACAGGGTCGGACCATTTTTCGACCAAGGCCCAATATATGAACTTTATCATATCCGAAGGCAAAAAATTTTCTACTCAAACTTGGTTAATGTTTATTTTCTATATCTAAATAGTTGGAGCAAAGAGATAGGTCTAGACCGACTATAATTTTCTTACTTGTTTATATATACATACATAAACACTCAAGCATCTAGAGGGACGCCTCAGGGTTGAGTTCTATCACCACTAGTCTGGCTCTTAGTTGTTGATCCTATTCGGCTGTGCCGAATATTTGATACCCTCCACCTGTGTTTTAAACACAATATTATATAAAAAAATTGTCAACACTAAGAGACAAAAAAATTAAATTTAAAATTACAATAGCTAGAATTTCTACATTGATGTCTAAATTAATAAGATAATTAACAAAAATTTTTGGTATTTTCTTGCTTTATTAATTAAAAGAAATTATTAAATGCAACGATGCATACACACTTTTGTTTGTTTGTTGCTTTCATTTTGTTTTTTTTTGTTTTTTGTTCGATTTTTTTTTGCATGTATAAAAAAAGAAGACAAAAATGTATGCATCGCTGATACATATCTATATGCACATGTACAAGTTAAAACTTTTTTTTTAAATTTTTGATTTTGTTATGAGTTTTTATCGGCGCACGGTGGCTCATTTGACGAAAACTCGTGCCAAAAATCAATTTTCGAGTTGTTTGACTGGGCAAAAAGGTTTATAGTTTTTAATTAAGAACTGATTGAAGTATCAAATTCTGAAATATCATCCATTTTAAGTGTATAGCTTAGTTTGTACAGCTGGTCAAAGTTGGACTATTTTGAAAAAGAATGAAAAATGCCAAAAAAAAATCAATATTAATGCAGAGTTCAACTAGTGTTTGTTCAAAATCGGTTGGAGATAAAGTCATGAATTTTTTTTCTCTTGATTTTAGGAACAATTTCAAAGATATTAAAAAAATATATATGTATTTTTTAGAAAGCCCTAATTTTTATAATTTTTTTTTTAAACCTTTATTTTTTGCTTAATTTTCAAACTTTGTGTTGAGTTTTAAAAAAAAGGCCGGGCGTGCAAGAAATTTTGAAAATTTTGTATTATTGAGGGAATGTCCATGAAACAATAAAAAAAAAACCATTGCCACAATCGTGTCCGATTGGAGATATTTGACCTTTTATGAGTCAACCCATGCCACATTACAGGTTGAGTAGTACCTATTATACTAAAGTTACTACTTAATATCTTTGTTATTGGATATGATAACTTCCTGAAAATTGGCACATAACTTAATTACAAGAAATAATTTTAAATTTATACTCACTGACTAAGCCATGCCCCCTAGAAGAGTACGCTCCCATACGAAAACAGCAATTTTACGATTTTATTGAAAAACTTTAATTTTCTACGAAGCAATCATCAATGTTTTCAAACAAAGCAACCATTTCTGGCGACTATCCAGTTTTTAATTCCGGTATTGATCTAACATGTCTCAGTGATGAAATTTTTGGGTCAGAAGACGCTAAGAGCATGTTAAATAAATCCTCGTTCTGGCTTTTTCGGGAAAACTTTCGAGTGTTTGAGAGTCTGTACTTTTTATAATCCTTGTTCCTGGCTTCTTGTGCTTCTTCGGATAATTCCCCAATAGGGAGAGATTGGTACTCCATAATTTGTTTGCCATGATCTAAAGCTTTATGAACCGTTGGGGTTAACATTTTTTTTGGATATTTTTCTTTAATTAACTCGGCGGTTCTTGAAGCATAAATTCCATATTTATTTGCGTCGACTTTTTCTCTGCAGTTAAGAACATTAAGCAAGACCTGCACCCTCTTTATGATTTCGGAGTCAATTCCAGTTATACGAGCAGTGATGTCCACATTTTTGAAAAATTTCCTTGCAGTGTTGCCATCGTTCGTGTTTCCAAAACCTTGTTTCGGCTGATCTACTAGAAGCCCAATTTCCTGGCGAAATTCTTGTTGAATTTTCCTTTTGACATCGGCTCTATCACCTTCTTTTTCAGGCAGAGTATACGCAAGCTTTAAGAAAAATTCCATGAACCGTATTCTGGCATGTAAGGGAGATATGCCATACTGGCAGTTGAGTTCATAAGCTATTGAGTCATTTTCATTCTGGAAGTTCTTTTGCGTCCTCTTACAAATTGCGCAAGTTCGTGTAGATTTTGTATTTGTGATTTCATTCAGGACTTTACCATCGATCATTGTGAGAAAAAGCTCGTGGTTTATACGAAACATTTTATTATGAATGCAAATTTCTGTTGGATGCAGTTCACCGATTTCATGTTTTATGTTGTTAACAGTGGTAGTTATATGTGCAGGAGTTTCTTTAGCATATTGAAACATTACTGGTCTACAAAAGTGAGTTGAAGATGGTCGAGGGTTTTTCCAATGTTCACCCAAGGTAGACTTTAACCTCAATGGAACAATTGAAACCATAAACATATTTGCGTCAGAAAAGCTCTCATCATTATGTGGCGTAATTGATTGTTTGTATGCACTTTGTCCTGAAAATCCGTCGCAGCCCCATTTTGTTAGTAATGTTAAATCACGTGGAAGTAAATCAAGTTCTTCCATGCTTTTCGTAGTGATTATCCGCTGAACAGTGTGGTTCAACATATCTTGAAGTTTAACTTTAGCTAGTACATCTGTTATCTCACAAGAAAGTGGCACAGTTTCCTTTTTGGCTGACGTTATTCCAGAATAGCTTGGCAAAATGTCTACTTTCTTTGATTTTAAGGAATTGCGCAATATTATATATTTTTCTTTTGATAACCCCAAATCGAGAAACAAAGCTAAGGCCTCTTCATTATTGAACTTTACATTTAATGTGGAGTACGGTGGAGTAGGAATGCTTTTTTGTATTCTTTGAAGCCTTTTCGGGCTCGCCTTGGATATTGCTGCTGTTATACTGCCTTTAACCCTTTCCTTGTTCTTGTTATAATTTAGTGATAAGGCTGTCGAAAGATTTACCGTTGACATATTTTCAGTAGCACCAGTAAGCTTCCTCTTTTGGCTACGTTTCGAGCACTCATCTATTGAAACTTCGGGCCTTCCTCTAGAGCTTTTCGAAGTAGTGGGTTTCTCCATTTGAATGTCATCAAAAGTCAACTTATTATTTTCAAGCCATGTTCCATAACTTTCAATGAACCTATTTCGGAACCGATGTTTTGCAATCCACTTTTGTCTTATATTTCTATAAAATCGTTTCAATGCATTTTCATGTTCCTGAATATTTTTGCAATTTAACTCTTTAGTTACAGCTATTATAAAGTTCTCAGCACTATCACTCTTTAAAAATAGTTCAAATAGTTGGTAATACGACAAAGCCATTTTTAACAAATTATGAAACACGCGTTGTTTGATGAAATATATAAGTTAAGTTATTTTTTATTTAAACTTTCAATTTTTTTAAATCTATGATGATTAACAAGATATTTCAAACTTTATCGAGAAGACACTTGTTGTCGTGTTGGCGTTCAAGCAGAGAGAGACCGGAAGCTCAGAAGTTGGTTGCGACTACAATATCATTGAAAGCCATTTTTCCAGAGTCAGCTGTTAAGTAAACACAGGGAGAGTAGTAGCTTAAAATAGAAGTATAGGACTAGAAACACAATCAAGCCGTAAATCGGTACTCGAATACATATTTACATATGACTTCTAGAGGAGTATTTAGTCAAATCGGGGAACATATATATGGGGACTATATCTAAATCTGAACCGATTTCTCTCAATTTTAGTATAGATTGTCTCAAAATTTCGATTGAAGCAAAATTTCGATCTGTACTTCAAGAACAAAAGCACAAAAAACAAAAGTCTGTAATCTACCAATTTACCCGCCCTTTTTTTTAGGCGTGGCACTCACATCTTTACAGCACATAATCTTTGAAGTCTCACGATTTATCAGTAAAAGTTTCAAATCGATATCTGCTGTAGTTCAAAAGCAATGATTTTTGGCACGTGTTTTCCGAAAATGAGCCACTGTGCGGCGTAGATCTACATTTTCAAACAGTATTATCCAAATTTTTCCCAGATAAATGTTTTTTTGTGACTAAGCGTAATTTCGATTCGAGTTGTTTGAAGGATCAAGAATATATGTACATACATTTTGAGGAAATCACAAAGTTATATATACCCTCTGTACAGTGGTGTGTAGGGTATATGAAAAAAACTTAAATATATTAAAGTTAAGATGCAAATTAAAATGAAATTATAAATTAATTTATTTCAAAAATAAATATACTATTATCAATAGTACAAAGCAGAATAAGGAAAAATTTCGGAGCATTAGTAACACCATTTTTAGAATTTTTATTAATCACGTTGTCCATGGCTTTTACATGGAGTTGCCATCCTGCTTGAAGTATATGATGTTGTATTTCATTTGAAAGCTGATTAAAAGTTACGAAGTAACAAAAATCGCTTTATCTATAATATTAATAGGCTAGGCGATTTTTTGTTACCGATGTTTTGTACAACCGTTATATCCCGATTTTGACCAAACTTTTATTATTTGAAAGGGATTTCTTTTTAGCTGTTCACTAGTTTTGCAGATTTTTTTAATTTTTTCCTTTATTTTGAGTAAATTGCATTTAAAGTTGCTATTAACACATACATAATATTATACATATGCTATGTGTGTCTTTAAATTTGTTAATGTGTTTATTAATGAGTTTGTTATCTTCATTCACAATATTAATAAACCAAAAAAGTGTTGGTTTGTGAATTGGCTAAGTTGAAAAATAAAGTTGCCTAGAAATTGCACTCGAATTTCGAATGCTGGAATCTGCTAGTACTTATAAAATGGCGTGCATTATCTCATGCACGTTGTAGGTGGACAGCTATTATGTTTTGAATTCTTCTAATTCTATCTTCATTCTAAGTATATTTTTTCAAGGGTTGTATTGTTAAAGTTGTTTTTTGTTTAATCCCTAATCCTTGCATATAATTTTGACATAAAAGTCCGCAAAACGTTTTAATTTTTTTTACTATAACCGATATAGAAAGTAGTTATCACCAGGGACCAAAAATAACAGTTATTTAATAATGTATCACCAAAACAACATATAGATTTAAATGTCGGAGAACTCATTGAATTGTATAATTTTGAAAATGATTTGGGTTTTGCAATATGAAAGAAGAACCAAAGGTACCAAAAACTTAGAACTCTTTTCAACTTTTTCATAGATGATACAAACTTCAAAATCTGCTTTGGGCGAAATTGTAAAATATATTAGCATATTTTCAAACTATAAATGAAATTTCTCTTAAAAATCCCATTTTATCTACATATTTCCAGCACCTTTCAATCTGCTGGAGAAATTTTTTTGAACCAACTTCCGAAAATATGGTAGGAAAATTTCTAGAGTAACTTAGCTATTTAGAATCGATTCTCAAAAAAATATTTAACAAATAATATTAATAAACTATGTACTTGACCTTGTGGTATACTCTGTGGTATATTGTGTTGGTAACTGCCAAGATAAATTGACCCACATATTATTATACCGCCCGTCTATCTGTGTGCCCAAGTTAACTTGGAACTTTGTATGCAAACTGCAACAAATATCCTGATTTTTGTTGAAATGACTGAAAATCGGGGCATGTTAACACCTAGCCGCTATACAAATGCTACCTATAAAATAAAAAATGAAAAATGAAAAATAAAAAACAAAAAACAAAAAATAAAAAATAAAAAATTAAAAATAAAAAATTAAAATAATGAAAAATAAAAAATGAGAAATGAAAAGTGGAAAATGGAAAATAAACAATGAAAAATGAAAAATAAAAAATGCAAAATGATAAATGAAAACTGAAAAATTAAAAACGAAAAATAAAAAACAAAAAATAAAAAATTAAAACTTAAAAATAAGATATGAAAAATAATAATGTAAAATAAAAAATAAAAAATGAAAGGTAAAAAATTAAAAATGAAAAATAAAAAATGAAAAATGAAAAAATGAAGAATGAAAAACGAAAAATGAAAAATGAAAAATAAAAAACGAAAAATGAAAAATAAAAAATGAAAAACGAAAAATGAAAAATAAAAAACGAAAAATTAAAGATTAACCGGTTGAAATAATAAGTAATAAAAAATATTTGTATATTAGCAGAACCCTTGCAGTTGATTGTTATATGTATCACTTTAGAAAAGTGCCATAAAAAATCTTTAATTACTAGATGTTTACACATCTTCCCTGCGATCGGATCACAAGATTTTTTTTTTTAAAATTGTTTTATATAAATTTATTTATGTGCTGAGGATGAAATGAGTTTGTGCTGATGTTTTTAACTTCCACAAATATTTGACCCTGTTATAATACCTCACTTTTCATCCTTTGTGCCTGCGGAACTACTTGTTAAGGTAAAATGTTGGAGGGTAGTATCTAATCACCACAGCTACTTTCATCGTTTCTTTTCTCTTTGACTCTATTACTCTCAACGTCTTCAGCACTACCTTAATAAAATCAGTCATCACGTTCCCATGTTCCTCGGATCTTAATATTCCTCTAAAATATTCCATTTCTTCAGTTGAACTCATATTTCTTGCTCCAATTGTAAGCACTCGTTGTGGAATGTCGGACATATAAACATAATAGGTTCCAATTCCTCAAACTCCTCTGGACACCGTGGGCAAATGGAGGAATCATTGTGTCCAAATCTGTTTAGATAGATTTTGTAGAACAGTGAGCGCTTAGAAATTGTGTAGATCACTTTTACTTGACTTCTGTTCATCTGTCTTTGTACATTGGGAATAATTTGGAATGTCCAGTTTTTGAAGTCACTTCGTTCTGTCCAACCATTTATTAAATTCAAGTCATTCTTTTGTTCTGCCAAATGGAGTCCTGCGATATTCAGCCAAAACTTAAGGGAAATTGCTGTTTTTTGTGCATAGATTTCTACCATATCAATGGTAGCAGTTACAATTGCAGCAATGTCGTCCGTGAAGCCAACCATCGTCGCTCCATCGGACACTTTTATCGTCAACACACCATAGTACATTAAGTTCCATAGAAGTGAGCCCAGTACGGAACCAGGTGGTACCCCATCAGTGATTTTGTAGCTTTTTAATCCATCATCAGTATTAGAAATATAACTAAATATTATGCTCACTAGGTATCGTGACACACCTAGCCGATCCAAAGTTATCATTGTGTGGTTTCAATTTGCTCAATTAAACACATTTTTCACGTCCAGTTTAGGTAGTGGTAAAGGTAGTGGTATAAAAATTCCAGGTAAAGTCAAAAACTTCAAGGAATCTTCAAGAAAACTACTTATTGGATATCTTGTTAATTTAAATAGTTTTTTGTTCTGTAGCCCTGTTACACATGAAATTTTTTTTTCAAACCACTTAGTTTCTCAATCCATTAGATATTATGCTAATAAAACAAATGATTGGAACGGAAAATACTTTAAACATACTCGTATGTTTGTAAATTTTAGTATTTAATTTTTTAATACGAAACAGTCAGCAAAGATTCATGAAAACAATTACATTGCGAACTGCACTGCCAATGCTAATTACCTAAATGATTGTCTCATTATAAAATAAATTCCCAAATGCAAATAAAATAACAAACTAATAAATAAAGAATTTAACATTCAACTGTAATTAGTGTTGGTTGGTGTATTGCAAAACTTTACATCTCAATTAATAGGAAAATTTAAAACGATTTAACATGCATAAATCTAAACACGAACAATACACTAGATTCTAAACTAAATGGAAAATTTTAAACATTTGTGGCAGCTTTTCCGCCAAAAGTGAAATGAGATTTTTTTTTAGCCCACAAGATTTATGTTAACAATTATTGGTACGAGTATGATGCAACTAATGTGAAAAATTTCAAACTGTATAAAAATGAACATTTTACTAAGGAAATTTGCTAGTAACTCATTTAAAGCATAAATAGGAGATTGAAATTTGAAAGCGCTTAAAGAAATCAAAAGTTCTAATTTTGAAAATGAAAATTTTAAGTTTATTCTTTATATTCGGTTTATTGGCTGTGATCGCTACAATGGGCACTTTGGCCCATGCTGATCCATTACCTTATCCTCGTGGACGTCCTGCTACCACTAAGCGTCCAAAGCCCGATGGCGATAATGAGGGTGGCGATAGACGCTAGCTAAGTTCGGAAGAACGACAATCATCATCCGTTTCCTGCTCAACTCCACGTAAAATAAATAATAGAAAAATAATGGTTCATTGTCATGGTGAAAATAAATTACAAACTGTTGAAATATTATTGATTTAATGGAAAAAACGAAGCAATTTTAAGTTTAGCTGAATCAATTTTTTTTTTGTTATTCATTGGAAACTTTATTCATTCAATATTTTATTCATATCGGTGTTGGTTAGAAATTTGAAATTTATCATTAGAATTACAAAATACAATTAAATAAATATCAATTACATTAAAAGCCTTACGTCTTCCATTTTTAAATATTTTGTTACAATCATCGAACTAATCTAAATCGAATATTGATTTTAATGAATCAGTGCATTTAATTTAAAATCAGTGAATTTTTTAACTAGTTTTTTACTGCTTAAAAAGTTAAATCCTTATGAATAAAAAAGACAAGCTAATGTTTTGAGTATTTAAGGAGTCATCCATCAAGTTGCAAATGTAGGCCACACATATGTTACAGGCATTTTTAATAATATGTATATTGCACTGATACTCTGCCTCTCTGAAATGAAATAAATTTGAATCATGAAGTGATCTCGAAAGAGACGATTCCATGTCTTCATTATTTCAAGCTATAACGATGGTTTCATACAAAATTTTTATACCTTCCACACCTCAGTGGCAGAAGGTATATATAGGTTTGTCATTCTGTTTGTAACGCATCGAAAAACTAATTTCCGACCCCATAAAGTATATATATATTCTTGATTCTTATCACAGCTCGAATCGATATAACGATATCCGTCTGTCCGTCTGTCTGTTGAAATCACGCTCATTCACAAAATAAACAGTCTACCTGAGCAAAGTTATGATAATACCATTTGCCGTTATTCCGGCCAGCTTGGTATTTATAATGGAATAAATCGCACATCGTTGTACCTAGATACGAGTAAAAATATATAGACACATCTAAAAAAAAAAACAAAAAACCCAGTGTGTTTGCTGTAACATTTTAATGGTTGAACATAAGCCACAGTTCAACAAAAGCCACAAAAAATATTGATCCAACCATATCAACAAACACAACAACTATGAGCTATGTTAAAGATAATCCCTAATGAAAAACGAAAAATTAAAAATGGAAAATGGAGAAAGAAAATTGAAAATTGAAAAATTATAAATGCAAGAAGAAAAATGAAAAATTTAAAATTAAAATTTTAAAATTCAAAATTCAAAATTCAAAATTCAAAATTCAAAATTCAAAATTCAAAATTAAAAATTCGAAATTCAAAATTCAAAATTCAAAATTCAAAATTCAAAATTCAAAATTCAAAATTCAAAATTAAAAATTAAAAATTAAAAATTAAAAATTAAAAATTAAAAATTAAAAATTAAAAATTAAAAATTAAAAATTAAAAATTAAAAATTAAAAATTAAAAATTAAAAATTAAAAATTAAAAATTAAAAATTAAAAATTAAAAATTAAAAATTAAAAATTAAAAATTAAAAATTAAAAATTAAAAATTAAAAATTAAAAATTAAAAATTAAAAATTAAAAATTAAAAATTAAAAATTAAAAATTAAAAATTAAAAATTAAAAATTAAAAATTAAAAATTAAAAATTAAAAATTAAAAATTAAAAATTAAAAATTAAAAATTAAAAATTAAAAATTAAAAATTAAAAATTAAAAATTAAAAATTAAAAATTAAAAATTAAAAATTAAAAATTAAAAATTAAAAATTAAAAATTAAAAATTAAAAATTAAAAATTAAAAATTAAAAATTAAAAATTAAAAATTAAAAATTAAAAATTAAAAATTAAAAATTAAAAATTAAAAATTAAAAATTAAAAATTAAAAATTAAAAATTAAAAATTAAAAATTAAAAATTAAAAATTAAAAATTAAAAATTAAAAATTAAAAATTAAAAATTAAAATTTAAAAATTAAAACTTAAAAATTAAAAATTAAAAATTAAAAATTAAAAAATAAAAATTAAAAATTAAAAACTAAAAATTAAAAATTAAAAATTAAAAATTAAAAATTAAAAATTAAAAATTAAAAATTAAAAATTAAAAATTAAAAATTAAAAATTAAAAATGAAAAATTAAAAATTAAAAATTAAAAATTAAATACTAAAAATTAAAAATAAATGTTTTTAATGTTTTGTTAAAAAAATAAAATTTTAATGTTTTGAAAATTTTCAATCCTTCTTGGAAGTCATTATTTTGAGGCCAGGTGTTTGGATGTTATCTTAGGAAATCTGATTTTATATTAAATCGGTCAAAGAATGTAACGTTTCTTTGGTAAGTAAATTTACAAATCCTCCATCAACTACCTCTTTTTGCCAGTTCCTTTTGCGCCTTGATTTCTTCAGCTCGAGACAACTTTAGATCCACTCCAGGCATGGCACCTCGGCGGCCCTTATGCCTCTGTTTCACGAGAAACGCCTTATCTTCTTCCCATTTCATCAGAGCCAAGGCATCTTGGTGAGCAATATCAAAGAGATCATCCAACTTTTCAACAAACTGTTTAAATTTGTTCTTGGCCGTTTCCGATGTTTTTTTCCTGTCTTTTTGAAGAGTTCTCCACTCGGCGTGAAGTTTTTCCAGCTTAGTAATTGCATTTTGCTCATATTTAGTCGGGATTCGAGCTTTCTCCCAAAAAATGAACGCTTCTCGTATGGTAAGTTTTGCTGATTCTCTTACAGTTAATTTCACAGTACGTAAATTATAAAAAAAAGCACACAAAACTTGACGATTTGAGGGTAGTTTACAACCGGTGATCTTGTGAATGGGATAGCCCACAAGAAATATTTTATCCCTTGTCCGGCTTTGTACACCTAATGTGGATGCCATTTCAGAGTCCAATAGGTAAATAATAGTTAACTTGAAAAATTAAACAAAATATATTACAAACTTTAATTTCAATAAAATGTTTTCAAATGTCTTTTAAAATAACACTTATAATAGTTATAAAAACAATAACACATACACTTGGATAATTAAGAAAAAAAACGTTAAAATATCTTCACTAGATAATTGTACGATCTAACCAGCTCAAAGGCACTTTAGAAACTGAACTGAATAAATAAAAGGTCGGTTGTACGCTGCAGTAAAATCACCATCCCTAAAATAGAAATTTGATTCACCCTCCTTTTTTACCTGTCAAACGGGTCTTTCTTTGGTAAACTAGTTAGGTAATCCCCATATAATAAAAGATTAAATTTGAACAAAAGGCTCTTTATGCTGGAAAATTGAGTTCTAAAATACATTTTAACAAAAAAATGTTAATTCCGACACACATTATGTAAACACCCGTAAAATTCTTAGAATACTCCCAAGCTGGCTCCTACTGGTACCAGTTCACGTTTTTGAGGTCAAAGACTGTTGTAACTCTGTTTGACTTAAAATAACAACAATTATGTATATGTATAGAATATGAAGAACAACATTAGCTTTCTTTTGAGTTATTAAGCGTGTTTTTATTATTTACCGTTCTAAAGTTATGGCTCCATATGTCAGCTTTTTGACCAAAAATTTGGATTTTTTCAAACATTGAGCGACGAGCGGCGCAGTTTAACGTCGTTTAATCGAGCTCAAATTTCGGCTATCTCAATATCTAGAAAGGGGAATCGTTTTATGGGGTCCAGACGAACACTTGCTCACCATGCGTACTTTCTTATATTAATGTTAGGTAAATAAAATATTTTATTTCACAAACCTCTAAAAGACACCTATACAAAATAATTAGGAATTAATATTTTGTTTTTCCCTACAGATTCTTGACCCTTTTAACAGCGATGTCCGTCTGTCCGTCTGTGGAAATCACGATACTGCCCTCAGTAAATCAGCTGTGTCGCTCATTTTTAGTGAAAATGATCACTAACATAGAAGACAGCTCGCTAGATATATGTCAGAGTCGAAATGAGTTTAATTGACGAAGCTATGTAATATTTTTCAAAAAATGATTTCGACATAGAAAGAAGTTCATAAGTATCCCGTGCGGTAGCAACTAATATTAATTGTTACAAAGAACTTTCTTTCGACATATTTTTTTTTTTGAAAAATATACTCCAATGACCATAAGCCCACCCACGTCTACAGAGTCCCGAATTATTTTGTTTTAATTATTCACGTCTACAGAGTCCCGAATTATTTTGTTTTAATTATTCATTCATTTATACCCCATACCTATACTGTGTGGTTAGGGCATAATGAGTTTTTACTTATGTGTTTAACTACCAAAAATATTTGACCTATACACATCTTTTATTATACCGATCGACTTGGAATCATTTTACGTCCATCCGTCTCTAAACCTGCATGCCCATGTTAACCTCGTAATCAAAGTACAGGTCACAAATATGAATATATTTGGACGAAATTTAGTATATATGCTTTTATCGGCCATGGGACAAACGCGACCAATCCCCATACAAATGATCCCCATGTGATCGACTTAAGTATATTGCTATAAGATCCAATTATCATATAGATCTCTGTCAAATTTGGTTTGTGTCTGTTTATAACACCCATTAATTATTAGTCCAAAAATAAACTCTTTACGATAATCTATAATATTAATAGGCAAGGCGATTTCTTGTTACCGCTGCTACTGTGTCAGTTTTACGTCTATTTTTACCACACATGCCTCATTTGAAAGGTATTTATTTTTAGCTGTCCACCACATTTACAGATTTTTAAATTTTAATATTTTTTTTGGAGTAAACTGCATTAAAAGTTGATACTAACACATACATAAAATTATACAATGCTATGCTATGTGTGTGTTTATTAAATTTGTTAATGTGTTTGTGTTGATTTGTGAATTGGCTATAATTAATTAGCATAACTTTAGGGTCTTTATTTAATGAACAAATAAAATTTTCTAAAATTTGCACTCGAATTTCGAAGGCTGGAATCTGCTAGTTATTAGTGATAGCCTCAATATAAAGCTGCTTTCCGATCTCCACTTAAATCTGTTAAATAAAAAAAATATTGAACAGATTTTTCTCAAATTTGAATTGTATGTGTTTTTACAAAAAATAAGTCACTACGAAATATGGCCAGGATCGGTTCAATTTTCGACCTCATATATATGTTGCATCCGAACTTTTTCAAAAAACTTAATAACAATGCCACTCAAATTTGGTATATGCTATTTTCCATATCCAGTTATTTGGACATAAGACCATTTCGCTAAACGTATGGTATGGGCTATCGCATAGTTGGTCTAGTTTTCTATAATCTATAGTTTTTTTAAATTGTTTAAATTGAATTTCTAGTTTTTTTATGAGTAAAAATGAATTAGTAAAGTTTTATTTTATTTTCGTTTTTTACTCGTAAATGTGTTTTTTTTATTATTTAAAATTTGTTTAAAGAACTTTTCTCTAATGTTAATATGGTTTCCAATAGAAAATCGTAATTCGACGTAAAGCGAGGTCTGGGTCTAAATATTACCTTTGTATCTAAAGAGCCTCAAAAATTTCATATGAACATACGAGGGCGGCTCAATAAGTCTGTGACTTTTAGAATGAAACACAGTTTTTTTTTGCAAAAAAAAAAAAAAATATTTTTCTACATAATCTCCTTTAAGCTCAATGTACATAGTCGAACGTTTCTTCAATTTTTGTATCCCTTCCAAAAAATAAGATTTTTCGAGGTCCATAAAATAGGCATTTTTGATCAATAATTTCATCGTTGGAGCTAAATCTCTTTCCACCGAGCCATTTCTTTAGGTTGGGAAATAGGAAATAGTCACTGGGGGGCAAGTCCGAAGAATATGGTGGATGAGGTACCAATTCGTAGCCCAATTCATGCAGACACCCATCTTGCAGACAGCTTACTTAAACGTAACTGATCATTTAAAATCGAAACCACACCGCCATATGAAATGCCTATGGCATCAACAATCTCACGCACATTTACTCTTCGATCGGCCAACACCATATCGTGGATTTTTTCAACATTTTCGGGTGTATTGACCTCAATTGCAACCACAACGAAAGTCAGTAAGCACTTTTTTACCATTGAAATCGATGGTGCAGAGTCTCTATAGTATTTATCATGCTCTTCTTGGTTTGATTGACGGTTTTTTTTCGCAAAAAATAATGCTAAATGAGCACTCGAAATCCACTTTTTCCAATGTAAAAGAAAAACCACGAGGATTTTAAACGTAAAGTAAATGACGGAACTTGCTCAGAATTTTACAGTAGTCTCTTAATAGGTGGTACTTGACGGGAGCAGTATTGCATTTCATATAACTACGAGGAAAGTTCGAAAAGTCACGGACTTATTGATTTGCCCTCGTATTTTTATTCTTACTAAAGCCGATACTCTGACTTCCTAAAAATTTTAAAAGTTATTCCATTTTTACATTATAATAAATTCCCAAAAAGAATAGAAAGGAAATAATGAAATTTTCCAAATAGTAGTTATAGCCATGATATCCGATATGCTTGTGGATGAGGATAATCAAAAATTCCGGATAATTGAATGTTTTATTAAAACTAGAAATTTTACAAGAATTTTGCTTGATTTAATTTTAGGATTTTTTAGGATTTTCGTTTATTTATTTTAAAATTATTAACCAGAAAACTGTTTTTTTTAATCTTTCTTTTAACTCATACTCTCTGTCAGTCTATCTGTCTGTCTGTCGTGGGGCAACCCCATTCCCTCTTATCCAATTGATCTGAAACTTGGCCCATAGTCTTGTTGTGACTACAGATTAGTTTTGAGGTAGTCACGCACAGTTACGCATAGTCACGCACAGTCACGGAGTGATCTAAATGTCATTTCCCCTCATTCGATCGATCTGAAACTTGGTCCATATACTTGCTGTGAAAAAAGGTCACGGGGAGACTTAAAACGGATTTCCCCTCATCCAATCATCTGAAATTTGGTCGATGTGCTTGCTGTAAAGAAAGATTAACTTCCACACAGTCACGCACAGTCACGCATAGTCACGCACAGTCACGGAGTGAATTAAAACCCATTTCCCCTTATCCGATCGATCTGCAACTTGGTCGATAGACATGCTCTGAAAAAATATTAACTTTGACATAGCCACGCACAGTCACGCATAGTCACGCACAGTCACAGAGAGATTAAAACCTCACTGCCCCTCATCCGATCGATCTGAAACTTTGTCTATAGACTTGTGACCAAAATTCATATGCATAAGGAAAGAAAGAATCTTAATGAAAACTTTGTTTTTATGGATAAGATTATTATACTTTAGTTCATTGAATTTATTTTCTGTGAACTCCCGAATAATAAAAAAAAATAATTTCTTTTGGTCCAGTTAATTGGATGCCGGATAATCTGGCCTTTACTGTAATTCTTTCTATATAAAAACCATTATTGTTTTTATAAAATATATAAGAAATAAATAATATTAATAGGCTAGGCTATTTCTTGTGACTGATGTTTTGTTCTACCGTTTTATCCCGATTTTGACCAAGCATATATTATTTGAAAGGTATTTCTTTTTAGCCGATTTGCAGATTTACAGATTTTTAAATATTTTCCTTTATTTTGAGTAAATTGCATTTAAAATTGCTACGAACGCATACATAAAATTATACAATGCTATGTGTGTGTTTATTAAATTTGTTAATGTGTTTGTAATAAAAATGAGTTTGTTTTTTGTGTTGATTTATGAATTGGCTATAATTGATTAGCATACTTTTAGGATCTTTATTTAATGAAAAAATAAAATTTCCTAGAATTTGCGCTCGAATTTCGAGGGCTGGAATCTGCTAGTAATAATAAATACTGTTCAAAAAAAAAGAGAAAAAATAAATTAAATTATTTTTTTTATGAAATTTTTTTACTTTTGTGCCCAATAGACGTACAATTTTGTTGTAGAAGGAGTTTCTTTACGGGCTAACGATGGTCAAATTTTGTGTAAATAAAAATTATATTATAATTCATTACCCAACAATGGTTACAATATCGAGTTTAAGACATAGGTGGAGGGTAGCAAAGATTTGGTACAGCCGAATATAACACTCTTACTTGGTGTTGATCCGAATGCGATATCAAATAAAATTAATTGAAATTCTATGCTTTGAGAAATAATTAAAGGAAGAAGCAGCTGGCCTTGTAGAACTTTTAATCTCAATTGGCAATAATTCATTATATGTAAAAGAGTAATATTAATCTTAGAAATTTATTTCGGTAAATAAAAAAAAATATATATATCAACAACCAATACAATAATTAGCTTTACGAACACACTTTAATAAGCTCTCAAATTATAAATCTGAAAAACATAGGAATTATTATTTTTTCGCTCAAAATTCGTCATTAATGGCGGATATGATACTGAAGAGTTTTTTATCACTTAATTTTTATCGAGACATTAGCTATCCTCCGATATGTATCCACACATGTAATGTTATTACATATCATATGTAAGAGTCTTGCATGCTTACGTATTATTAAAAAAAGTATAAAAATACTCGTACAATACTTTTAATTGGTGAATCTTAATTATTGTTTTATTGGCTTAAGTAATACAAAACAACTATTTGGCTAATTAAATATTATTTCAATTGTCTTTTTAATTAACTGAATTAAAATTGGCAGGTGATTCCCATATTTATAGGAAAATCCCATTATCATAATTAGAAATTGATACCGTTTAGTCATTCGTAATAAGATACAGTAGCTGCGAAAGCAATGAAACTAATGCCGTTTTCTTTTCTGACAAAAAATGTCGCCCTTTTTTTTTGCCCTTTTTTGGAAAAGTGTATTTTTTTAAATATTCTGAATTAAGAGCAACCTTATATTATATATCAATTGAAAGGTCTCAAAGTGCTGTTTTCATAAATGCAAAATTTTGATTATTATCCTCTTGGAAGTCATAGGGTGAAAATATTCAAAAAAGGGGAACAATGGGGAAATATTCTCACACTATGACCTGAAAGAAGACAATGGCTGGAATTTTTTGTGATTTACGAGGGCTCGACTTTGAGACCTTTCGATTGATGTATAAGATAAACTTACTCTGAATTCAGAATATATAAAAAAATACACTTTTCGAAAAAAGGGCAAAAAAATGGCGACATTTTTTGTCAGAAAAGAAAACGGCATAAGAATAAAAAAAAACACTTTTTGGGGTTAACCAAGTTTTGAAAGAGTTCTTTAAAGAAAAAAGAAAATACACACAAAAATTTCTTAAGGAAAAGTTTTTTAAGGGGATGTACCTTTTTAAGAAAAGGTCCGTTTTCGCACTTTTCATATTCATAGTTTAGTTTGTTTAGACAGGATTTATAAAAAAATATATATATATCTATATACATATATAAAAATTACGTGTATGTTCGTGATCGCTAAACTCAAGAACTACTGCACCGATTTTGACCAAACTTTATGTACATGCTCTATGGGGCGAGTGTTTCTGTGTAGTTTGAAGTTAATCCGACAGATGGCGCAATATTTAGTTTTTTTGTGTTTTTGCACCGTAACTCAAGAACTACTGCACCGATTTTGACCAAGCTTTATGTACATGCTCTATGGGGCGTGAGGAGTGTTTCTGTATAGTTTGAAGTTCATCCGACAGATGGCGCAATATTTAGTTTTTTTTGTGTTTTTGCACCGTAACTCAAGAACTACTGCACCAGTTTTGACCAAACATTATATACATGCTCTATGGGGCGTGAGGAGTGTTCCTCTGTAATTTGAAGTTCGTCCGACAGATGGCGCAATATTTAGTTTGTTTGCGTTTTGCCCGATAGAGATTAGCGCGATAAGCGGCCAGCAACGCGGACCGGGCCCAGCTATCAAAAATAAATAAATCCAATATTTCTGCTTCAGTAAACGGTATTTGAACAATAATTGCTATGTCGATTTAGTGCACCTTTCATTCTTCTTCGAAATTTAAATCTGCCATGACTTTGCAACGGAACCAGACTTGCAGTGAAAATAAAATTTGAAGGCAAAACAACGTTTGCCCGGGTCAGCTAGTATTTGTATATTTTTGGCCAATGTTTATGTCTCTGGTGTAAACTGTATACCAAATTTCTTATTCATATTGTTAATACAAAAGGCATAATTTTCAATTTTTTTTGTCATTTCTATGCTCTTATCGGCTGATATTTGTCTCTCTGATGTAATCCAGATACTAAATTTGATATATTTTATTTGGATTTTTTGGCCATTTAAGGTCAAATTTAAAAAAAAATTTCATAGCCGTTGCTATCTCTGGTGGAATCTACATTTAAGATTTCATATTTTAACATTAATTTGGTAAGAAGATACAAAATGTACTGATACCCACATTTGGCCGTGTTTACCTCCTTTATGTATGAACTAGTATGCCCGGTCGCGTTTATCTACGTCTTACCGAGAATAAGGTTAGGTTAGGTTGAGAAGAGGAGCTATGTATACACATAAGCCAGAAAGTCGACTTGTTGTGCGCTCTACGTCTCTACATCCGGTTATTTACCCCTATATTAATTTAGAAATTCGGTTTCGTCAGCATATTTCTTGAGTGTTTTCCAGCGTATCCCCCTAAGACCCGCTAGGCCTGGTATGATGTCGTTGGATAGATGTCTGACCCTTGTCACCGCAGATGCAGGAGAGTAACAAAGGTAGTGTTCTAGGGTTTCGTCATCCTCTCCGCACGCTTTGGATGTGGCCAAATTCGCCTGTCCTACGCGGTATAGGTGAGCCCTCAGTTTTGAGGGCCGAGTGAAGATGCCAATAACCCTACTAAGTTCACTTCTACTTCTACTTCTACTCCGACTAAGGATTTCTCCAGACTTCGAAGTGTCAGTTCTCTCCCAAATTAATGTAGGCGAACTGGTTGCCCAGTCCGTAAGTTTCAATCTGAGAAACTGGAAAGGTATTGGGTTTTCCAAATTGACTCCCTTCAGGAAAAAACCGTTCCTGGCAGTCATTTTTTTTTTGTTAACCAACACTCAGGGGATGCCAACTACAATTGCAGGGCATTGTGTTGATATCCGGAAAATAGGTTATTCGAAGGAGGAGAGAGGGAGTAGTGTTTGTGGATATTTGACTTAAATTTTATTAGATTATAACTGTCAGGAAAGACCTATGCGGGGAGTTTACTCCACATACGGCTAGTTCGACTGATAAACGAATTCTCTCTGTAATGCGTTGTGCGGTCCCTGATCTAGTTGTATCCGAGGATATCTCCCTGATAGCCTCTAAACTGTCCAAAAATATTTTCACGTCTCCGAGACTTGTTATTCCCAGTCAATATATCTTATGAATTCCGTTATCTCGACCAATTCGGCCTGAAAGACAGAGTTGTGGTCCGGAAGACAGAGGTATTTACCAGTAGAACGATCATAATCATAGACTCCTATGTCAGTCTTACCATGCAGACTAGATCCGTCTGTATAGTAGTGTGACCCTGGAAGGTTTTGTAGAATATTCGCGTTTGACCAGCTTTCCCTGTCAGGTATCCTTATACTGTAGGGTGTGTTTGTCGACATTTCCGCGATTTTATCACAGCCAATATCTACTGAGTTGAATCCCGGAATTTGGTCCAAAATTGTTTGGTGTCTGATCATATGGTCAGTGTGTATTCCCCTGTTACCCTTAATCTTACCGAGACTTATTGACATGTTTTATGTCATACTCAATTTTTTCTACGAATTTTGTATCGTGCAATTAAAATATTTTATTTTTATTTCAATGCTTGCAGATATAAAATATTTTTTTTTTCATTCGGTGCAACAATTATCAAATTTTTCGGCGTTCCTACTCTGGAGCAAGCTACATATAGCTGCCCATCAGAAGAACCTCGATTTTAACTACTGGCCTTGAATTTAGAATATTATTTGGCAATTTTTAATTTTAGCGATTTTCGATTTCATCCATTTTTGATTTCGTTTTGGCGATTTTTTATTTTTGATTTTGGTGACTTTTGAATTTGGCGATTCCCCCATATTTTCCATGACTACTCACATTGCTAATTAATGTACTTGTCAAAAGAGTCAAGATTGCCACTTTCATAGTACTTTATATTTTCTTTTGTATAGGGTGTGCCACGCCCAATAATCCTATTTCGCCCATTTTTAATCTGAATACGAACATTAATATCTGATGGGCTCGTTAAAAGTGTCAAGGCTTTTCCTTTTATAGTACTCTAGTACTATTGGCGGTGCCACGCCCACTGCTCCGATCACGTCAATTTTTTGTTCGACTAATCTTATGAATAACTTACGGTCTCATGCAAATTCCCAAGGCTCTCACCATTACAGTACTCGAGATATGACTTTTTATCTTTATTTTTTATGGGAGGTGTAACGCTCATTGATGCGATCCTGCCCACTTATCCGATTATGATAGGGAGAGCTTTGCAAATTTGTGTGAGGTCACCTATTAATAATATTAGTAGCTGTGCCAGAAATGGGCGGGATCAGATGAGTGGGCGTGGTATCTCCCATACAAAGTAATTACTCAATATCATATATCTCGAGTACTATGACAGAGACAGCTTTGCAAATTGGTTTTAGTTATCTATTATTAACATGAGTAGTCAGACAATAAATGGGCGGTATCTTTACAATGTAATGTAGTGAAAGCCTTGCGATTTTGCGTGAGCCCTTTCATTAATATTCGAGGGGGGGGGGGGGGGTTAGGGAAAAGTGAAGTACACCGGAATACATCTATTATATAATATAGTATAGATTTTCAAAAACCCTACTTATCGGTGTAGTAAGGCGTAGAGATTTTAAGGTTCTAGCTAAAGGGGTTTAGGCTCAGAAATGATGATTAGTCAATCAGTAAGCCAGTCACTCACGGAACTCTCTGATATACGAGCGCAGTCCCAGACCAACACGACCAGACGTATAGAAGGTGGCATTAGTTTTAAAAACTTATTTTAGTAAAAATTGGCCCCACGATGTTTTTTTTTTTTTGTGAGCCATAAAAAGTGAATTTGTAAACATGGAAAAAATTGGTCACCGTTATGTAATTCAATACTTTCATTTCGAAAGGTCTCAGCCCAACCAAGCCGAGATAGATTCTACTCTGAGAGAGTCTGCTTCTTCATTGGCGATTATAAAATATTGGGTGGTAGACTTTAAATGGGGCTACTAAGACAAACACCGTAGTGGTCGACCAATTGAGGTGGACACACCAGAAATGGTTAAGAAAATCCAAAAAAATGGTATTGGATGTTGAGCTAGCTAAAATAATAAGCTTATCAAAAAGTGTTATCATCGAAAACTTGGAGATGAGCAAACTGTCCGCAAGCTGTCTATGAAAGTTTGGCGATGTTTCACCGCAATAAAGCCGAGTTCTTCGATTCGTAATCGTAGGTGAGACATGGGTCCACCACTTCACACCTAAAACACAGGAACAGTCAGTGGACAGATATGGCGAAGACGGTTCTATCTGCAGGTAAAGTTATGGCGTCTGTTTTTTGGTATGCGCATGGGATAATTTTTATTGATTATGTTCAAAAAGGAAAAGCAATCAGTGCACCAGTGCACTTCACACATCCACTATTGCGATGACAGTTCTACCGATTAATCGTGGAAACTTGAAATTTTTTCATGGTCAAATGTTAATTTCATATATTTTTTTATATTAATTTGGTAAGAAAATATAAGATGGCCGTACTTACCTGCAAAAACCCTACTTATCGGATGTCTACGGCGATTGCAAGGCGTAAAGATTTCAATGTTCTAGCCATCAGTTAGTCAGTAAAACATTCACTCATGGAACTCTCTGATATACATAGATTAAAAGCAAATACAAGTTTGAAATTTATAGTTCATACAGACCGACCACACGTTACCCTATTACATGAGCTTCGAAATCCAACTACGTCAAGATCATAAATGTACACAGAAAATAAGCGCAAATCAAATTTGAGCATCGGATGTTTTTTGATATGGGAAATAGATTGAAAAATGGATCGATCATAATCATAAGGTCATATAATCAAAAAGTCACTTACATTTCCCAAAAACATATAAAAACCACATTTGGATAGCAACTAGGCTATTTTTTGGATTTTGATAGTGCAAATCGAGAAGAAGCTTTATATGGGGACTATAACAAAATGTAGTACCAGAAGGACTGCTGATTTATGGGTCTAATTTAAAATTAAAAATCGAATTTGGTGAAGATATTTACGATAATCTGGAATCTATGGTATTTTAAAAGTACGAAAATCGAAAATTTATATGGTACCTGGCCTCGATTTCCACCAAATATAATTATATGTGTGACCTGTAGTTTGATTACAGACGGACGGACGGGCAGATATTTTTAAATAGGCCCAAATAGCACAATATATGGTGCGTACTACAATACCTATGTGTGATATCAAATTTCAGCAATATTTTTCTTAAAAAATGTGAACTATTTTAAGGACAGTTACTGTTTTCATTCATAGTGGAAATTTTCATTAACATGTCATTTTCGCACGTAGAAATAGTTTTCTGAACTGATACAATCTGTGTGTTTTTAATTTTTGTTTTGTATTTTTTGATAACATCCGAGAGTGTGTTTTTATATTTAAAAAAAAAATGGAGAGACCACAACATGAATTTTGCTATAAAAACCAGTTAACAATCTGTTCAAAATCCAGTTCATTTTTGAAACGTTCACTTGGAGTAACATTTAAACAAAATGCAATTTTCTTATCTTCTTTTAATATTTTTGGTTGTAATATCCATTTTGGGCACTAAAAAGATGTTGACCGAGGCAACCTATAAAAAGAGCTGTGGTGGCGGTTATGGCAAAAGCAGTGGAGGAAAGAAAAAGGGATAAATATTGAAGTACGGCTTAAACGAATTGATCTGACAAAAATGGAATATTATGTAATTGTTAAAAAATTAAATATTTAATTTAAAGAATAAACTTAGATTTCTATTTAATTTAAAGAAATTTGCAAAATATATGATAAAATATTATTTATATTTTTTTTTTTGTGCTCACAAAGAGAAGAATTTTGTGCTGAACTTTGTAATTACTAAAAAAAAACTTGACTTTAACCCATAATTTAATATAACAATTGACTTTAGCGGCTCAAAACTGATACCGGTGAACTAGTCCCAGCTAAATATTGTTACGAGCTAGACTGAGAAATCATAATTCAAGATTTAGTCATATTAAAATAAAATTAATATTAGCATTCGCCTTTTACTGTGTTTATGCGGTAAATTCTACTAACGTTTATTTTGCTGTTCGTTAATGTTGTTGGTTTTTATACCCTATACCACTATGTGGTTTGGGTATAATGACTTTGTGCTGCTGTTTGTAACAACCAAAAATATTTGACCTAGACCCATCTTTAATTATACCGATCGAATCAGAATCACTTTCTGAGTTGATTTAACAATGTCCGTCCGTCCGTCCGTCCGTCCGTCCGTCTGTGTGTCCATGTAAAGCTTGTAATCAAACTGCAGGTCGCAAATATGAATATATTTTGATGAAATTTGGTATATAAGCTTTTATCGGCCATGGGATGAACGCTATTGAAATTGGTGAGAATCGGTCCATGTTCAGACCTAGCCCCCATACAAATTACCCATATGAAATCGACATAAATTGCCGTAAGATCCAAATTGTCATATAGATCTTACTCAAATTGGGTTTGTATGCGTTCATTACATCCACTAATGAGTAGTCCAAAAATGATCCCTTTGACCCCATATAGAGCTGCTTCCCGATCTTCACTTAAATCTATTAAAAAACAAAAATATTGCACTGATTCTTCTCAAATTTTGTTTGTACATATTTTTGCAAAATACAAGAGACTTTACCAAACATGATCAGGATCGGTCCATTTTTGGACCTAGTCCCTTTATAGATATAGCATCCGATATGAACTTTTTCATATCTGCAGCCAAAAAAAAATTAATAAAAATCCCACTCAAATTTGGTTTATGCTTATTTTCTATATCGAAGTAGTTCGACCGAAAGATAGGGTCTCTAAACCATGGTATAGGGTATCATATAGTCGGTCTAGACCGACTATAATTTTCTTACTTGTTTAAAATGTTTTTGTTTATCACTTTTTTTTAAATAATCGCTTTGTGTCGATGTGTTATTTTCTTATGATAAACATTTTTCACATTCTATAATTATTACATAATTCTGTGGTCAAGGTATTATGAGTTCGCCCAGATATTTGTAATTAACCAAAATGATTCACTAGTGTCCAAGTCAATCAGCCTCCATATTTAAAGATATTTGGTTGAAATTAGTTTATCGACTTTTATAGGCTAAAAGACGGTCTCTTTTGAAATAAGTGGCTTCATCAAATTTTCGCTTATATGTTATTTCAGGAAAGAAAAAAGAAATAACAAAACTTCTTTAGTAATATGAAAAAATAAATATAAAAACTTAAAAAGCTATAAAAAACAAGAAATTCTACTCCAAAATGTATTCCCTCATATAAAGAACAATATAAAATTATAGTCGGTCTAGGCCGGCTATACGATACCCTACACCATGCGTCTAGAAACGTTTTCTCTTATGACCTAATAATCTATATATATAAAATACAATGTATGTATATTTGTCCTTTATAGACTCTGAAACTACTCAACCGATGTGACCCAAACCGGTTTCATTAGAAAGGTAATAGTCCAGATTATGTTTACGGCTAAATACGTGGCCCCTCCCACATATTTGAATTTTGAAACATTGCAATAGTACATATCGCACCTGTACCCCTAATGTGAGTCACCTCAAAATATACAAATTTTCAGTAGATGGAAAAAACTGTTTTTTTTAATATTTACTATAAAATTTAAAAACAGTTGTTTCGTTGTAAAGAATTGCGAATAATAAGTATACAACAGTAGTTGTTTTTGCGATTTTTTCAGTGATCATCAAAAATAAGAAGTTTTCTGGGTGCAACTCAAAATGTGTCTTTTTAGTGGATTCTAAAGAAGCTACTCATATAGCACAAAGGGGTTTACTGGTTTTTTTTGCGAAAGACTAGAAAAACCGATGTGAGATTTTTACAGTGGATAGATATGACCACTGTGTATTGTTTTCTTGCAAAAAGTGAAAATAGAAAAATTTTGAGTTGACTCACTTTAGAGGTACAGGTGCGATATGTTACTAATTTGAGTAATCAGGACAAAAATGGGAGTTCTACGATAGCAAGAGTTCTGAAACTATGGACATGTACATTAGGGTGGTCCTTAATAAAAAAAAAGTGTTCAAACTCTCGGTCGCACCCCCTAGAAATATACGAATAGCAAAAAACACTGAGAAATACAAAGTTTTGGGTCAATCAAAAAACATTTAGAGGTGACTCAACGCGATTGAAAATTTCAAGTGTGCTTATATGGGGAAAATATGATTTTTTTTTCATATTTTAAGAAAATTTCGTTCTATGGTTTAATTTTTCCGACAAATTGTTATAGAATTCGGGATTCGTATTAAATTATTTTTTCAAAAAGTTATAAAGCTTCAAAATTGATTAAAAACTCGACAAGAAATAGCAAATGCCACAGACCACTTTTGTTCAAAAAAAATTAGGTCATGAAAATTGATGGCATTTTTTTCAACTTTGAGAAATTGATTAAAGTCAAAATTTTTTTTTGGTTTCTATACTTATAAGTACTCAGATATGAAGTATTGTTTAATTACCACGTTGTTAACCTATTGCGCATTGAGACCGAAAATGGGAAATTTTTTTGACAAAATTTTGAAAACTCCTTTTTCAAGTTTTAAAAAATTTTCTTTAACAAAATTTTCAAAAATGGATCTGGCACTTTAAAGTTTTGTTAAGTACATGTTACGAATTAACTGTGTGAATTTTTATGTAAATCCCTATGCCAGATCTTTTTTGACAAGGATTTTGTTTTTGCGGATTTCGAGAAAAATGGGATTTTTGTGAAATATTCTGTAAATGTACTCTTTCTAAATACTTTGTATCAAGAATTCATCACTTTTCTATTTTTAAATGTTATATTTTATCTTAATGGCCTAGGGTTTCGAAAAAAAAGTATTGTGACCACATTAAGCCTTTTGGAATTGGGGTCAAATATGACCCCAAGCTAATAAAAAACAATTTATTCAAAAAATTCTAATATTTTGTAAGTATTATTGAATTTTTAGACGCGACGCTCAAAATATAATAACCAAACATGTAGAACTTTCGTTCCTAAAATTTGGGATACATCCGGGAACGTTAGCACATTATTTGCCAAGGCCAGCTTTGAGTTTTAAGATATTTTTAAATAAAAATGACCGAAAATGAGTTTTTCTATTGAACTCGATGAAACCACTATTTAGAATTTAAGAAAAATAATTCGGTTAATTTTTATTTATTTAATCCTTTCACGACCAAACCTAAACTGCTAGAACATTTTTATTTTTTTTGTGTATTCGTACTTCACGACCCAACATTTATAAACAAAAGTGTCGTCAAAATATTTTTTTGGTTGTCAACGGTCAAAGTTAGCAACTAATTTACTCCGCTCAAAGCAAGTCAGTGATTTGTGTTTTTATTTTTTACATATGTAAATAACTGTAGCTTAGGTTTTGTATTTGTTGTAAATTTAAAAATTTGTTTTTTTCAAAAGAATATGAAATATAAAATTAATTCTTTGTTTGTTAGATTTATCGTCATTTTTCAGACATATTGCAATTACTACTGTAATTAATATGCAATTTTTAATTTTTGTTTAAATGGTGCGTGGTAAAGAAGAAGAAAGCATATATTTCAAAAATTCATAACTGCACTGTATTCTTAATCGGACCGGTTTCTGGCATTTCAGCCTTCATCAGCGATTTATTGAACATTGTGATAATTATTATGTTTTTTTTTTTTAATTGAATAGATTGTTTCTATATGAAAATTTTTTCTACTTAGGGCGGCCGTGAGGTTTCGAACCATGAACCTTCACATACACTCGTACTTGCACTTTTTGGTCAGCGCTTTAACACACTCACCTAAAGTCAGGCCTACGAGCAGTGTGGTTAGTTTTCAGTTTTCGTACCATACAGCTTTACTTTGTATTAATTTCAGAAGATACAACTCTGTCCAAACAAACAATCGTTATTTTTGAATTTTTGAATATTTTTTGCATTTATACTTCTAATTTCCACTATTCTCAGTTTTCGTAAGAGTTGTCATATGTGATGTACGGTTTTTGTACATACCTACATATGCACTTTACATATAATTCTATTTAAGGATGATTTAATGTGCGATTCAAATTGATTAGCTTTTCTTTAATTTTATATTATTATATTAATTATACCCTATACCACTATGTGGTTTGGGTATAATGACTTTGTGCTGCTGTTTGTAACAACCAAAAATATTTGACCTAGACCCATCTTTAATTATACCGATCGAATCAGAATCACTTTCTGAGTTGATTTAACAATGTCCGTCCGTCCGTCCGTCCGTCCGTCCGTCCGTCCGTCCGTCCGTCCGTCTGTGTGTCCATGTAAAGCTTGTAATCAAACTGCAGGTCGCAAATATGAATATATTTTGATGAAATTTGGTATATAAGCTTTTATCGGCCATGGGATGAACGCTATTGAAATTGGTGAGAATCGGTCCATGTTCAGACCTAGCCCCCATACAAATTACCCATATGAAATCGACATAAATTTCCATAAGATCCAAATTGTCATATAGATCTTACTCAAATTGCGTTTGTATGCGTTCATTACATCCACTAATAAGTAGTCCAAAAATGATCCCTTTGACCCCATATAGAGGTGCTTCCCGATCTTCACTTAAATCTATTAAAAAACAAAAATATTGCACTGATTCTTCTCAAATTTTGTTTGTATATATTTTTGCAAAATACAAGAGACTTTACCAAACATGATCAGGATCGGTCCATTTTTGGACCTAGTCCCTTTATAGATATAGCATCCGATATGAACTTTTTCATATCTGCAGCCAAAAAAATTAATAAAAATCCCACTCAAATTTGGTTTTTGCTTATTTTCAATGTCCAGTTAGTTGGGCCTAAGAGATAGGGTTTCTAAACGCATGGTATAGGGTATCGTATAGTCGGTATAGACCGACTATAATTTTCTTACTTGTTTTATATTTCATATTCTTTTCAATAAATTGTCTCTTATTAGCTTTGGGTCATTTGTAAGTTTTATTTTATTTAGAAAAATATAAATAGTTTTTATACATAAAATAATTTTATAACAAAATTGGTTAAAAGTTGTTTTAATTTATATTCGCGAGCAATAAGGATATAATTGCACCAAATAAATATCACAATGGATTATTTTGATCCCAGGAGCACTGAAGGGTTAATTAATAAAAATTAACCGAATTATTTTTCTTAAATTCTAAATAGTGGTTTCATTGAGTTTAAGAAAAAAAACTCGTTTTCGGTAATTTTTATTTAAAAATATCTTAAAATCCAAAGCTAGCCTTGGCATATAATAGGTTAACGTTCTCGGACTTATCCCAAATCTTTGGAACGGAAGTTCTACACATTTGGTTGTTATATTTTGTGCGTCCCATCTAAAAATTCAACAACACTTACAAAATACTTGCATTTTTTTTTTAATAAATTGTCTTTTATTAGCTTGGGGTCATATGTGACTCCAATTCAAACCGGGTTAATGGGGTGACATTATTTTTTTCCGAAACCCTAGGCCATTAAGATAAAATATAATATTTAATAGTAGAAAAGTGATGAATTTTTGATACAAAGTATTTCGAAATAGTACATTTACAGAATATTTTACAAAAATCCCATTTTTCTCGAAATCCGCAAAAATAAAATCCTTGTCAAAAAAATCCTGGCTTAGGAACTTACCTAAAAATTTACACCTTAAAGTGCCAGGTCAATTTTTATACCCTATACCACTATGTGGTTTGGGTATAATGACTTTGTGCTGCTGTTTGTAACAACCAAAAATATTTGACCTAGACCCATCTTTTATTATACCGATCGAATCAGAATCACTATCTGATTCGATTTAACGATGTCCGTCCGTGTGTCCGTCCGTCCGTACGTCCGTCTCTGTGTCCACGTAAACCTTGTAATCAAACTGCAGGTCGCAAATATGAGTATATTTTGATGAAATTTGGTATATAAATTTTTGTCGGCCATTGGTGAAAATCGGTCCATGTTCAGACCAAGCCCCCATACAAATGACTCCTATGAAATCGACATAAATTACCATAAGATCCAAATCGTCATATAGATCTTACTCAAATTGGGTTTGTATGCGTTTATTACATCCATTAATGAGTAGTCCAAAAATGATCCCTATGAGACAACTCTTAGTCATAGGCCCCATATAGAGCTGCTTCCCGATCTTCACCTAAAACTATCAAAAAACAAACATATTGCACTGATTCTTCTCAAATTTTTTTTAATATATTTTAGCAAAATACAAGAGACTTTACCAAACATGGTCAGGATCGGTCCATTTTTAGACCTAGTCTCCATATAGATATAGCATCCGATATGAACTTTTTCATATCTGCAGCCAAAAAAATTAACAAAAATCCCACTCAAATTTGGTTTATGCATATTTTCTATACCCAGTTAGTTGGGCCTGAGAGATATTGTCTCTAAATGCATGGTATAGGGTATCGTATGGTCGGTCTAGACCGACTATAATTTTCTTACTTGTTTTTGCATGGTATTTATTAAACAAATTAAAAACTATTTACATAAATAAAAATATCAATCCTTAAAAAATAAAAAACAATAAAAAAAAATTAATTCATAACTTAAATATCCAACAAATTAACAATTGCCTAATTCGGGGCATTGCCTCACTTTTGCACCAAGGTTCTGTTGATCTAAATTTAATAGTTTATCCAATATATCTTTGCTTTTTTCAACTGAGTCATTCAATTTGGAATGTATTTGTACAGATTTGATACATAAACCACAGTACAGTTAATTTTTTCAGTTTTTTTGTATTCGGATATGAAAAAGTTTATATCGGATGCTATATTTAGAGGGGGACTAGGTCGAAAAATGGAACGATCCTGATCATATGTAGTAAGGTAACTTATTTGTTGTAAAATCATATACAGTCGAAATTAGAGAAAAATCCGATCAATATTTTTTTTTTTTTATTTGATAGATTTAAGTGAAGATTTATATGGGTGCTAAGACTAAAAGTGGCCCTACAGGGTTTATATTAACGGATATAATAAACATCGCAAACCTAATTTGACCCACATATATATAATAATTTGGATCTAATGGCAATTTAAGTCGATCTCATAGGGATCATTTGTATGGGGACTAGGTCTGAACATGCACCGATTTTCGCCAATTTCAATAGCGTTAATTATATGGCCGATAAATTTCATCAAAATATATTCATATTTGCGTCCTGTAGATTGATTAGAATATTTACGTGGATAGCAGACAGACAGACGGACGGGTCTAGGTCAAATAATTTTGGTAGTTGCAAACATCAGCACAAACTCATTATACCCTAGCCATAAAGTGGTATAGGGTATAATGAAATATTTTCTGTCCTCAATATAGTAGAGGCACTGAATCCACAAGTTTTTATTATATTTCTGCGGCAATGTATCCCCATTGTGAGAGAAAGGCCGGTTTGAGGCCTGATTGGTTGCTAATATTATGTGTTCTATATTTTCTCAAGTAGACTAAGTTTTCAATGGGTTTGATATATGGTGATTGTGGCAGTGTTTCGACCCATTTTGGACCATTACGAAGTAGCCACATTTTTGTATTCCATCCAGTATATTTGGGATCATTAACTTGGATAAAACATATTCATTGTGCTTTAGATATTTGCTTTTAAAGTCTTAATTTTTCCTTGTGGTCCATGATTCCTGAAATAAAATGTAGTTAACCTACATCTATGCCACTAATACATCCCCGTGCTAGAACGGAACCTCCGATATCCTATACCATGCATTTAGAGACCCTATCTCTTAGGCCCAACTAATTGGATATAGAAAATTAGCAGAAAAGAAATTTGAGTGTCATTGTTATTAATTTTGTTGCCTTTGAATAGAAAAAAAGTACATATCGGATGCTATATTTATGTGGGGACTAGGTCGAAAATTGGATCGATCGATTTTTGCAAAAATATAGGTATACCAAATTTGAGAAAAATGTGTGCAATATTTTTGTTTTTTGATAGATTTAAGTGAAGATCGGGTAGCAGCTTTATATGGGGGCAATGACTAAGAATTGTCCTATAGGGTTTATTTTTGGACTACTGATTAATGAAAGTAGTAAACATACACAAACCCGATTTGACCGGGATCTCTAAGATAATTTGGATTTTATGACAATTTGAGTCGGTTTCATAGGGGTCATTTGTATGGGGACTAGGTCTGAACATGCACGGATTGTCACCATTTTCAATAGCGTTCATGCTATGGCCGATAAAATGTTATGTACAAATCACCAACATATATTCATATTTGCGACCTGTAGTTTGACTGAGTGATCGGTAGTTGCAACCATCAGCACAAAGTCATTATACCCTGACCACATAGTGGTATAGGGTATAAAAATATAACATAAATAAAATAGAATGTTTTAAGTGCAGAAAACAAACTTCGGAGGAAAAATTCATTATGAAAACATATTAGTTTAAAATAAAATTATATCACTATCAGTAAAATTATTTCGAATGTCTGCCGCTACCGCTTCTGCATTTGCTAATAACGAGCACAGTACAAATAAGTTTAAATGTAAAACAACACTAAGTAATCAGATAAAAAGTTAAGTGATTTAATTGCAACTAGCAGATTCCACCACTCGAAATTCGAGTGCAATTTCTAGGCAGCTTTATTTTTCAACGTAGGCAATTCAACTTTAAATGCAATTTACTCAAAATAAAGGAAAATATTTAAAAATCTGTAAATCTGCAAAACGGCTAAAAACAAATACCTTTCAAATAATATACATTTGGTCAAAATCGGCATAAAAGGGTAGAACAAAACATCGGTCACAAGAAATCGCCTAGCCTTTTAATATTATAGATTTGTTTGGAAGAAAAATCTGACATCCTATCATAACCGAATTTCTTGCTAAACTTATTATTCAGTTGCAAAAACTTATTTATTTGGTCATTACAGTTGAAATTTGGTTCCAACATCCGAATTTCTCTTCTCTCAACTGAATTTCCATTCTGATAATCGGTTACCACAATTACCACAAATTCTGTTGCCTAAACACAACTTGCAGATCAAAGTTACAGATATTTACATGGGAGGTTTTTCTTCAAAAATGAACCGAAAAAACTATTTATTGTAAGCCATCACGTGGTGTTGGGTTTCGAAAAAAAAGTACAGCATGCGCCATCTTTTATCTCGGTATGACAACATTTAATAACTTTGATATTTGTCAACTGCACAAAACGTTCCAATTTGTGGTCTACGGCTAATGGTATTAGAATAAAACCCAATAAGTCGAAGTGCATTATTATCAAAAAAACTTTCGCAATCTTTTTATACGCCAAACATAACTCTCAACAACCAACTAATTGTGATAGTAGAGTCGGCTAAGAACCTCGGAATATTTTTCAATAACACTCTTAGGCATGATTTAAAAATTTTAGAAACTTTGTAATATGAAGTCAGCATAGTTTACAATATTTAACTGCAACAGTATGAGATAATACTCTTTGGCTTAGTAGAGCCTAAGGGCGCGCGTGTAGTGCTTAGATGAAGTTCAGAGGTTGTTAGATGATCAGACACAAATATAGCGTTAGCTATTATTAGATGTTAAATGGACACTAATATTAATGTTTTTTACGTGTTTTTTCTCATTTAAATGAGATAAATCATCAAACATGCAGTAAAAGCTATTTAAGTACAAGTAAGAAAATTATAGTCGGTCTAGACCGACCATACAATACCCGTTACTGTGTCTTGGATTTAACTTTGCTGAGGCAATAACTGGATATATATATAATAAGAATAAATCAAATAATAGTGCTATTTTTATTAATTTATGGCGTGCAGATATGAAAAATCTGATATCTGGTGTTAAAATACCCTGTACCACACAAACCCAATTTGAACGAGATCTTTATGATAATGTGATCTTATGGCAATTTTAATCGATGCCATACGGACCATTTGTATGGGGAACAGGTATGAACCTGCACCGATTTTCACCAATTTCGATAGCACTCGTCCCATGGCCGATAGAAGCTTATATCCGTGATCACAAGCGATAACCTCCTAAGTCGACTTAACAATGATTTGTGTTATGTATGCTAACATATTCTACTAAAAACGCTTTATATTTACGTGAAATCCCCATTTTTCTATCACTGTTTATTAAAAAGTTATTAATGAAAACATGGTGACCTAAGTCGAAATGAAGCCCCATTACATTTATATAAAAAGTTATTGTTCTCAAAGCATGATATTCGACAATTTGGGTTATGTATGCTATTAAGTTCTACTTAAAATGCTTTTTATTTACGTGAAATCCCCATTTCTCGAACACTATTTATTAAAAAGATATTAATAAAAACTAGCAGATTCCAGCACTCAGAGTTCGAGTGCAAATTCTAGGAAATTATATTATTTTTATTTAATAAAGACCCCAAAGGTATGCTTCACAATTCAACTCATTTTAAATGAAGAAAACAAACTCAACACAGTAACACAAACACATTGACAAGTTTAATAAACACACCCATTGCATTGTATAATTTTATGTATGTGTTAGTAGCAACTTTAAACGATCATAACTCCAAAAAAATATTTCAGACAATGAAAATCTGTAAATCTGCGTAAGAGCTAAAAAGAAATACCTTTCAAATGGTAAATTTTTTGTCAAAATCGGGGTAAAACTGTGAAACTTACATCGGTAACAAGAAATCGCCTAGCCTATTAATATTATAGATATACTGACCTAGGTCGTTACATTACATTTCATTACATTTCTATAAAAAGTTATTTTTCTCGAAAGCATGATTTTCGACTTAGCTTGAGCGGTTAATACTTGTGACCACAAATATAGCAAAGATTATTATAATATATTCATATCTGCTTCCTGTAGTTTGATTAAAATGTTTACACGGACACAGACGGGCAGATAGACGGATGGATGACAATAGCTAACTCTGCTCAGAAAGTATTGCTGAGTCGATCGCTACAATAAAAGATGAGTCTAGGTTAAATATTTTTGGTAGTTATAAACATCAGTTCATACTCATTGTATGATGTTTTGTTCTGCCGTTTTATCCCGATTTTGACCAAAATTATATTATTTGAAAGGTATTTCTTTTTAGCTGTTTTCCAGATTTACAGATTTTTAAATTTTTTCCAGTATTTTTAGTAATTTCATTTAAAGTTGCTACTAACACGTACATAAAATTATACATATGCTATTACTATGTTTATTAAATTTGTTAATGAGTTTGTTATCTTCATTCACAATTATAATAAACCATAAAAGTGTTGGTTTGTGAATTGGCTAAGTTGAAAAATAGAGTTCTCTGGAATTTGCTAGTATAATTAAATGTGACATTATGTACAGATATGTCCAGTATCTCCACAATTTTATATTAAACTAGATGTTACCCGGTGTGTTTCGCTAACACCCCACCTCCCCTTGCAAAATTTACTTTGTATGGGAGGTGCCACGCCCACGAAAAATACCAAAAAATTATAGCCTATAGCACTTCCCATATCCGCAGTGAGACTGTCCAAAAATTTCAGGAAGATCAGATGAGTAGTTACGGAGATTATCTCTTACAAACAAACAAACAAACACACATTACCTCTTTATTATATTACTAAATGTAACCCGGTGTGCTTCGCTACTCCCTCCCCCGCATCGTAATGAAAGGGTTCATGCAAAGTCCCAAGGTTCTCACTATTACAGTACTCCACATATATGACGCGCCCCTTTGTCCGATCCCGCCCATTTTTTTCTGACTACTCACGTTAATAATAGATGACCTAAGAAAAATTAGCAAAGCTGTCTCTGTCATAGTACTTGAGATATATGACATTGAGTAATTACTTTATATGGGAGGTACCACACCCACTTATCTGATTCCGCCCATTTCCGGAATAGCTACTATGATATTAAAAATTTACTTTGTATGTGAGGTGCCACGCCTACTAAAATTATTAAAGCAAATTATTGCCTATAGCACTTCGAATAAATTCTCGCTTGAATAATGCCACCAAATTATCCAAATTTACTTTGAAAATCAGCCACAGATTCGCGCAACTTAGAGACGACTGTTATATCGTAAAATTGTGTCCATCGATGAAGCAAATTTTTGGCTTAACGGGTCTGAATAAACTAAATTGCCGCATATGGAGTGAGACCAATCCACAACACACCAAACAAACTCTATTACATCTAGAAAAATGGACCGCTTGATACCGTTTCCATGCTGGTGGCATGTCGGAGCTCGGTTTGCTGTCAATGAATATCGTTACCGCAACACGATCAATGATTTTTGGTTAGAAAATATGGATGACATTGATCCGGACGAGATGTGGTTTTAACAGGATGGCGCTACGTGTTTTACGGCAACCGAAACCATCGGCTTATTGAAATCAAAATTTGGCGATAAGTTGATTTCGAGAAGTGGACTTGTCAGTTGGCCTCGAACTGGGGCTACGTGAAGTCACTGGTTTATGCTGATAAGCCAGCAACAATTGATACCTTGGAGGCCAACATTGTTCATTTTATTCGTGACATACGGCCAGCAATACTCGAAAAAGTGGCCCAAAATTGGACGTCCAGAATACCCTTCGTGAAGAACAAGCGCTGTGGCCGTCAATAAATTTAATTTTTTGTATTGTTTTTAAAATTTCAAGTTAAAAAACACACTTTACTCAGAAATCTGCGAAAACCCTGAAGAAACGATAATACTGAAGGAATTGGCCAACATTTTTGAAGCACTCGCACAATAGATAATTTTGCTTGACTTAAAAAAATAGCAAAACCTATTTGAACAATTATTTCTCTACGTATTCTTTGGAAATTTATTTATATACGCAAAAATATTATGAATTGTTTTTATTTTGTTTTCGCACCATCTTTCATATTGCTAAAAAAAATATTATTTATGGCACGTGAGCTCCAAAGGGATTGCCATTACTGGTATTGACCACCCAGCTTGCCCATGACTTTCTTACTTGCTTTGAAATGTCGTTTAAGACATAATAAAGAAAAAAAATACAAACACCAACAGCTTCTGCTATAAAAACATGTGCTCATCCCCAACGAAATTTAGTTGATTTTTTTAAGTTCTCTACGAAGCAACACTTACCGTTCAACAATATGCATTTCTCATATTTGTTATTGATATTTCTGGTTATAGTGTCCATATTTGGTTCTAATCAGATGATGGCTGAGGGAACTAAAAAGAAGGGAGGTGGACATGGTGGCTCTAAAAGTGGCGGTGGTAAAAAGAAAGGATGATTTTAAAATTAAAGGAAATTTTATTGAAATTGAATTTAATAAAATAATTGTGTATTAAATCAAAATAAAGTGAAATAAAATTTTGATTTTTCCAAAAACTAATTTTTTTGTGCATAAAATAGCAGCTAAATTTATTTCAGCTCATCGACTTAATGTAAGCAAATGTGTTTGAACTAAACTAAGAAATGTGGCTAAATAAGTAAATGCTGATACTTGGCGTTAATCATCGAAATAACTTATTACACAAAGTAATTACGGGTCATATACAACATATACAAACCAAACTTGTGGAAAATTTGTGCAATATTTTCGTTATTTTGTTAGATTGAAGTGAAGATCGTGATGTAGCTTTATATGGGAGCTATGACTAAGAATTAGCCTAAAGGGTTTATTTATGGATTACTGATTAATGGATTTAATAAGCAAACACAAACCCAACTTGACCAAGACATACATGGGGTTTTATAGATTTGATTGCATTATTTTTTTATGTAAATTTTAGTTTGTTGACCAAAACTTAACATTTTTATCAATACTTAACTAATAAAATTAGAAGGATGATATTATCGTTTATTTACTGGTAAGTCTTCAATAAAATTTTTTTCGAAAGACTTTTACTTGAGATTACAGAGAATATTGAAAAATAAAGTTTTGAAAGGACATTATTTTGATCGTATTTTCCTAAAATGGTAGAAACTGCATAAAATTAACAAGATTCATCTCTTTCAGTCGACATCAACTTCGGCATTGTAGGACAATTATAAATATTTAAATATATTATTTGGAAAAATATAGTCTTTTGAAATTTTGAAGAACTTTCATGGGGGGGGTAAGGTTTTAAAAGCGGAAAAAGGCGTATCTTCATAATTATTCTTTTCATATACACGTTATAGTATAAATTTCAATTAAAAATTTTAATAATTAAGCGAATCTCCGGAGGCGCACCGACAAAAAATATTTTGCGGTGAACATCATAACTCATTACCGGATCATGTGAAATAAAAAAATCTAAATGCGTTTAAACGGTGATATTTTTCCCGAGGTAATAACGAAGAATTAAAAAAAAAAAATTAAATTCGGCTTGGCCGAATCTTTGATACCCTCCACCTGCATCTTAAACTCAATATTACAACCAATGTTGCCTATTATAATTTCTTGTTATAAAAAACAATGATCGTGTCTTTTATCGAAAGAATTAGTTACTATTTGAAAAATTGTATTATTTTTCTTTTACGAGAGTAGAAACCCTAATGAAATTCATTATTTAACGCAGACAGCATTTAACACCCAAGGTTTGATCCCTACATATAAGAAAGTTTCCAGATTATTCATAATTCAAAAAAAATTTAACTGATTCTTGGCTAAAAATTTACAGATATTAAAAAAATTAATTTTTAATTTAAAATTTTTAATTTTTAATTCTTAATTTTTAATTTTTAATTTTTAATTTTTAATTTTTAATTTTTAATTTTTAATTTTTAATTTTTAATTTTTAATTTTTAATTTTTAATTTTTAATTTTTAATTTTTAATTTTTAATTTTTAATTTTTAATTTTTATTTTTCAATTTTTAATTTTTAATTTTTAATTTTTAATTTTTAATTTTTAATTTTTAATTTTTAATTTTTAATTTAAAATTTTTAATTTTTAATTTAAAATTTTTAATTTTTAATTTTTAATTTTTAATTTTTAATTTTTAATTTTTAATTTTTAATTTTTAATTTTTAATTTTTAATTTTTAATTTTTAAGTTTTAATTTTTAATTTTTAATTTTTAATTTTTAATTTTTAATTTTTAATTTTTAATTTTTAATTTTTAATTTTTAATTTTTAATTTTTAATTTTTAATTTTTAATTTTTAATTTTTAATTTTTAATTTTTAATTTTTAATTTTTAATTTTTAATTTTTAATTTTTTATTTTTAATTTTTAATTATTAATATTTAATTTTTAATTTTTAATTTTTAATTTTTCATTTTTCCTTTTTCATTAGGGATTATAATTTTCTTTCATATTTTCTTCATATTGGCGATTTTTTTTTATTATATCGTGATAACGATAAAAAAATATGTGGTAATTTTACTAACATAGCTCATGGTAGTTGTGTTTTTGTGGCTTTTTTAGAACTGTGAATGTTGTTGTACAACTGTTATATTCAACCACTAAAATATTACAATAAACACACTGGGTTTTATGTATTTTTTAGAGGTATCTACAAATTTTTGCACGTATCTAGGCACAGTGATGCCCGATTTACCGGATTTTAAATACTTACCTGATGAGAATTATGGCAATGATATTATTGTAACTTTAACCAGTTAAATTTATTTTTTTTTTGTGAATGAGCGTGACAGACAGAAGGACAGACGGACATCGCCATATAATTTCTTGTTAAAATTTCTTGTTAAAATTTCTTGTTAAAAAATGGGGAACAAAATGGAAAACAAAAAAACTCTTCGTGGTTACCTGGAGATTTATGTGTAGAAATAATGTGTAAAATTCCCAAAGAATCAGTCAAGAAGATTTTGAGTAATGATGTTCACGAACTTCAAACATGTTGTTTGCGAGAAAATCGATTCAAAGTTTTTTTAAACTGATTTATATACGATATACCGTATGAGGCCGGTCTCTGGAGATGCTGTATCTTCATTAGTTTTGTTCCGATTTACTTACACAAGACTCCCGACATGTTGTACATTCAGAAAAAAAAAAGCAAAAAAGAGGTTTTAAAACCTTACCCCCCTTAATTGGAAACAAGATCACGAAAAGAAAAAGTGTTAATATAGTTTTATTCCAATTGTTCTATAACTTCAGACGTGTATCATCTGATTCATGAGTAATAAAATAAATTGTTTTTGTCGGATGATGTCCTTTTTGAAGTCAGTAAGTCATATTTTCTCCACCGAAATAATGGCTGAATTGGAACAATATTGAATAAATTAAAACCCTTAAAATAGTTCTGTACAAATTTATTTTAGTAGTTGCTTTTGCTGTCTTACCTTTTTCCTTCATTAAATGAAAAACATTTATATATATATTTTTTCGTTTTATTAGTTTTAAATTGGTCTTCTGCAATTTTTAGTTTTGAAAAATATAAATAGACATTTAATCTTCTTAATTCAATAATATACATTCAATACATAAATAAATATTCAATAAATATAGCACAGATTAGATTGTTCATACATACGAGTACATAAAAATAGACACACATACATACATGTATACGTATGTATACATAGTATATTATGTACTCTTTTACTTTTACTTATATATTAAATTAAATTCAATTTAATAAGTATTTAGTTGTTAGTAAATTTAAATACATTGTAATTAATTTGGTGTCGTTAAATGCTGTATGACCTAAAGTTAAATCAATTAAATTTCTAAATAAAGATTAAGAGCAAAATATTTTAAAAATTTCCTTCTGGATTTTTCATTTGTTTTTTAAAGTATTAATTAATTTAATATGTACATTTATATTTTTTTTCTGTCGAGTGTTAAGTAAACAGTGAAAATTTATGTGTGTTGACTAATTTTTTAATTATTCAATATGCAATTACATGCATTTGTAGAGAATAAATATTTTCTATATACATATATAGATATTATGTTTTTATTGGGAAATAAATAAACAAATAAATGAATAAATTCAATTGACAAAACTTAAAAAAAAACTTAAAATTCTGGAAGTTAAACATTTTATAAGTTTAAATTTGAAACAGATATGATTTTTCGTTGAAAATTACAATCAGGTTATACACAAATATCCAGTATTAAATTTGAAGATGACATTTCTGGGCTTTTAGAGAAAGTTTTTTAATATAATTGAAATTAAAATTTTTAAGTAAAAAATATGCAGTGAAAAGATTTAGATTAAGAAATAATTAAAAAAAAATATTTTATTGCAATAATATGTGATGTGAAAGAAATTCTTACTGATATAATTTTTTGACTGAAATATATATAAAACATAAATTTATAAATTTTTTTTATTAAATATATATGTAAAAGTGATTGAAATATATACAAATTAATGTTATTGGAGTTTTAAAATAATAAGTAACACATGCCATTTACATGTCATTATCTGAAACAACAGTGAGGAGCAAAAGTGTACCAAGGTTCACAATGTTCAAATTAAATTTTTTATTTAACTTTTCTTATTTATTGTCTTTTCTTCAAAATATTATCAAAAAAAAAAAAAAAAACGTAAAATAAAAAAAATCAGCAAATGTTAAATTTTTGCACCCTATTAATTTCCACAGTGCATATTAAAAAAGGAAAAAAGTGTTTCATTCGGCTGTGCCGAATCTCTGATACCCTTTACCTGTATCCTAAATTCCATATTATAACAAATGTTGGGTACGGTTATATATATAATATTATTAGGCTAGGCGATTTTTTGTGACCGATATTTTGTTCTACCGTTTTATCCCGATTTTGACCAAGCGTATATTATTTGAAAGGTATTTCTTTTTAGCCAATTTGCAGATTTATAGATTTTTAATTTTTTTCCTTTATATTGAGTAAATTGCATTTAAAGTTTCTACTAACACATACACAAATTTATATAACGCTTTGTGTGTGTTTATTAAATTTGTTAATGCGTTTGTAATAAAAATAAGTTTATTTATTGTGTTGATTTGTGAATTGGCTATAATTGTTAGCATACTTTTAGGATCTTCATTCAATGAAAAAATAAAATTTCCCAGAATTTGCGCTCGAATTTCGAGGGCTGGAAGTTGCTAGTTACAATTAAAATTGTAAGCACTTATTATTCTTTTTGGAAAAGTATTTATTATAACTAGCAGATTCCAAACCTCGAAATTCGAGTGCAATTTCTAGACAGCTTTATTTTTCAACTTAGCCAATTCACAAACCAACACTTTTATGGTTTATTATTATTGTGAGTGAAGATAACGAACTCATTAACAAACACATTAATAAATTTAATAAAACACACATAGCATATGTATAATTTTATGTATGTGTTAGTAACAACTTTAAATGCAATTTACTCAAAATAAACGAAAAAATTTAAAAATTTGTAAGTCTGCAAAACGGCTAAAAAGAAATACCTTTCAAATAATGTACGTTTGGTTAAAATCGGGATAAAACGGTAGAACAAAACATCGGTCACAAGAAATCGCCTAGCCTATTAATATTATAGATTTAATTATTTTTCTATTATTAGAATAGCAAATTTATCAAGATCCATAAGTTCTTCATAAAAAATTAAACGCAGCCGGCGTTAGAATTAGTCTCACGTGGTGTTGTGTATATTGTTTTAAAGCAGGGGTTGTCAGACTTGGTGAAGTGTTTTTTTATGAAGTCCGGGAAATAACTTTTGTTAACTTTTCTTAAGCTTTCTAGGAAATGCAGTGCTTTTATAAAAAAATATTAGGATCTGACAAATATTAAAGAATAATTTCTGAACGCTTTGAATAAAAAAACTCAAATGCCCAAACTTTCTAATCTGAAATTTTTTTTTGCAAATGATAAATTATATATAACATATTATAATTTAGGACAATTTTAAATGTTCTCCAATGAAACAATTTTCTATAAGTTAAATTTTAGAGTTCTGAAAACAAAACTACTTACATATACAGTATTGCAAAACAATTCTGAAAATCTGTTTAATTATTCTTGAAATCTATAAATAGCTATTTTAATTTTTTATAAATAACTACGAAGTTTTTAAGAAAATATCCTTTTTATTATCATTTTTCTTTCATATTGACAATTTTTTGTATTAATTTCGGCATAACGTTGAAAGTGTGGCATAAACAAATACGACACATATAGAGGTTCAAGTCGAAGCGGTGGCCGCTCTAAGCCGGCCGAAGCCAATGTTATTTAGCAACAAGTTTAATGATATTTTTTTTCAAATAATTTGTTTACTTTAAAACAAAAACATCAAATATTCCATATTGCAAGACTAGCTGCAATTAAATTCTTAACCCTTAAATGTGACCATCGGGCAACAGAAGGCATGCCGTTAACACTAAGTGTAAGTTTAGCAAAACAAATAGTTATTAAAAAAAAAAAAAAAAAAAAAAAAAAAAACAACAGTATATTGTAGTAGGCAAAGGCATAAACTTACACAAAAACATTTGTTTCAAATATGTTCTATATTGAGTTTGTTATATTGGGGAAGCTTTAATTGTATAACTCTTTGCCTGGAATCTCATTGAATTGGTTTCACAGGAAAGGTACATCAATTAACTTTTCACCAAACAAACTATCTACTGCTTTTGGTTACTGAAGAGGGTTGCTGACTCTTCCCGAAATAGCTGTATAACGTGGCATGCAGAATATAGATCAATTTTTGAAACAAATGTGCCAATGTTGTTTACTTTATTTTAAAGTAAAAACATTTGATCATGAACCTGAAAAAATTTTCAAACTCAACTTTCTTTAACCTCTTAAGTGGAAATGACGAGTGTCACCCGCAAACATTTTCTGTGCCAAATTCGACATTGACGGCTATGCCCGCCGCAGATGTAAATGCTTCAAAAGTAGTAGTAGCAAATTTATTATAATTAACAAACAACCGTTTTTTTTTAATTTATTAAAACTGTAATGCCCGCACAGAGTTGCATTAAAATTAAATAGTCTCCACACTCATGTTTCTTTTAAATTAATTCATAAGGCAAGGGGTTAAAAAATACCTCAGAGGTAAACAATTTATGTTTCCCGCAATCTTAGGTAAATACCATTTATGATTGTCAGCTAAGTTGGTCTAAGCTATTATTGAATTCTTGCTAGAAATTTTCACAAAAAAAAACACAATAAAAACCTTACATATAAACAAGTAAGAAAATTATAGTCGGTCTAGACCGACTATATGATACCCTATACCATGGTTTAGAGACCCTATCTTTCGGTCCAACTACTTCGATATAGAAAATAAGCATAAACCAAATTTGAGTGGGATTTTTATTAATTTTTTTGGCTGCAGATATGAAAAAGTTCATATCGGATGCTATATCTATAAAGGGACTAGGTCCAAAAATGGACCGATCCTGATCATGTTTGGTAAAGTCTCTTGTATTTTGCAAAAATATGTACAAACAAAATTTGAGAAGAATCAGTGCAATATTTTTGTTTTTTAATAGATTTAAGTGAAGATCGGGAAGCAGCTCTATATGGGGTCAAAGGGATCATTTTTGGACTACTCATTAGTGGATGTAATGAACGCATACAAACCCAATTTGAGTAAGATCTATATGACAATTTGGATCTTATGGCAATTTATGTCGATTTCATATGGGTAATTTGTATGGGGGCTAGGTCTGAACATGGACCGATTCTCACCAATTTCAATAGCGTTCATCCCATGGCCGATAAAAGCTTATATACCAAATTTCATCAAAATATATTCATATTTGCGACCTGCAGTTTGATTACAAGCTTTACATGGACACACAGACGGACGGACGGACATTGTTAAATCAACTCAGAAAGTGATTCTGATTCGATCGGTATAATTAAAGATGGGTCTAGGTCAAATATTTTTGGTTGTTACAAACAGCAGCACAAAGTCATTATACCCAAACCACATAGTGGTATAGGGTATAAATAGTGTAGTTTGCTTTGGCACACCAGCTACATCTGTCAATTCGCAGCAGGCTTTCTATTGCTGGGTAATGCGTAAACGGTAAAGGAAATCAAATAAAATCCTTAATTAAAAAACAGCTATTTTTCTAAGACAATTCTAAGTTAGTTGAGCCTTCAAAACTTACAGGAAAAACACAAAATTATATTTATTAATTATATAAAGATTTAAAAATGAAAAATTGACTGAAACGGTTAATTAGGCAAGCACTCAGCCGCTTACTGCAGCGCCGGCTTCAGCAATAAAGAAAGAGTCGGTGACGGCGCATTTCTGGTTTTATGCCGCACGACTTGGACCTTTGAATACATAGAGTATAACACACTTATGAAGCAAATGCTACAAACATAGTGACCACGACAACAACAACAATTTAGCTACCACACACAAAATACAATATCAAGAATAATAACAATAAAAAATTCTTTTATATTTTCATTGAAATTTCGGATCCTATGAGCCGATTTTGATTATGTCAACGAGTCATTTTTACTAACAATGAGTAACCCGACTGACCTATTAAAGGCGTGATCGTGATTTCCACAAACGGATAGACGTACATCGCTATAACAACTGCGCTTGATATAAGGAACAAGAATATATTTATTTTGTGGGATCCAAATTTTTTTATAATTATTACAAACGGAATCACAAATATACTTATACCCTCAGCTCACTGGTGTGGATGATAAAATGAAAAAACAATTAAGAATTCTTAACTTTATCATTATATTTTCTATTGTCCATTATGTAGCACGTATTTATCGAATATGGAAGGTTTTAAAGTTAATAAACTAACAAAATCGGTACAAAATTAATGAGTTTGGTATAAATATTCCTAAAAAGATAAAGCTAAGTCCTATGATGTTGTGAAGAACAAAGCAGAAGAAGGGGATAGATATTTATTTGTTTCAAAATAAACGAATTGTTTTGAAATAAATCAATACAACTTTTTTTAAAATAACAGTTTCAGCCAGCTTATAGCCGCCGTTGACATTTTTTTGGTGAGCCACCACCGCCGACTGTTTGTCACCGGCTTGCACCTCAGCTTGTACAATTGCCAGATATGAATTAAATTGAGATTTTCTCGAGTTATATCAAAACTATGCTGTCCAAGTCAACGAGCTATGGAACTGAATAATACATGAAACACATAGACGACAGAGGCTACACGACTACAACCTCTCAAAAATAAAATACACACGTATATATAAAAACGATTATTTTGACGCCAACACAGCTGCGACTTTTGTCGCTGTAGTCAATTTAGGATAATTTATAGTTGTTTGCTACAATAACAAAATATGTAAAAGAAATTAGCGCTATGAAATATTTTATTTTGTAAAAAAAAAAAATCGCAAAATGAAATGCTATAATTCCATTAATCATCAAAAGGGTTAAATAAATTCATTTATTTATTTTTACATTATAATAATGCATTATAAATAAGTAATTGTGTAGTTAAGTCAAGTTTATATAGAGTCATGCATGTTCTTCTATACTAATAAAGTAAAAAAAATATAATTGGCACTACTGAAATAAAAATGCATTTATATAAAAACAGCTGTTTATATTATTGTTATATGTTGTTGTCGTTTTCAAAATAATTAAGTAGCTGACTACATGACTATAATTGCTGCCAGCAGTATTTGTAGTCGTGTTGTCGTGTAGCCGCAGTCGTCTATGTGTTTCATTTATAAAGGAGATAGTGGCAACACTTTAAAAATTTCATAAAGCCAAAGGTTTATTGACCAAAATAAAAACAAATTAACCAGCAATAAAAACGAATTAACCGACAAGTTTATATGGCAGGGTGCAAAAGTATAACATTTAAATACTTTTTTTATTATTTAAAATTATCTCATTTACTAATCATAATAGAATTAACAACGATTATATTTATGTTATATTTTTAATAAAGTACAATGCATTCACATATAAAATATTAAGCTTTATTTCTGAACATAGCGTATCACGCTACAATGCTTCTCTTCTTAATACAAGATTTTTAGTTTGAGAAAAACGTACGAGACGATAAAGCTTATCTTCCTTTGTAACTATCAAGACTGAAAAACAATGGCGACAAAACCTTGGCAGAGTGATACGGTGTCGAAAACACTGATACATCAATCTGGGCTTGGCCGATTATATTTTGAAGAAAAACAACAATAGTTAAACTGAGTCGACCGTTATAGCTGGATTTACGTCCAGAATTTTTGTTAGTTACATACATCAGCACAAACTAATACTCCGACCACAGAGCGAACCAACAATAAGAAAAATCTTGATAAAAAAAATTTTTTTTTGTTACAAACAATTTTTTTTGTTAAAAACAATTTTTTTTGTTAAAACAATTTTTATCAACAATTTTTTTTTCAAAAACTTTTTTCAATCATTTTAAAAAGCTTTGTAGAAATTTAAGTAATATTTAGGAACGAAAACACTAGAAGCAAAAAAACAAGTAAGAAAATTATAGTCGGTCTAAACCGACTATAGAATACCCTTTACCATGCGTTTTGAGTCCCTATCTCTTCCGTAAAACTTATTAGATACAGAAAATAAGCATAAATCAAATTTGAGTGTCATTATTATTATTTGTTTGCCTTCAGATATGAAAAAGTTCATATCGGATGCTATATTTATATGGAGAATAGGCCGAAAAATGTACCGACCCTTACCACATTAGGTAAGGTGTTCTTGCAAAAACATATAAATACAAACCAAATTTGAGACACATATTTTTGTTCTTTTTTCTGATAGATTTAAGTGAAGATAGGGATTCAGCTTTATATGGAGCTGTGACTAAGAATTGTTCTATGTGGTTTATTTTCGGATTACTGATTAATGGATGTAATAAACATACGCAAACCCAATTTAACCGAGATTTATATAATAATTTGGATATTATGGCAATTTAAGTCGATCTCATAGATCTGAACATGAAGTGAATTTTACCAATTTCAATAGCGTTCCTATTGCTGATAGAAGCTTATACACTAAATATTATCAAAATATATTTATATTTGCGATTTGTAGTTTCATTAATAGGTTTACATGGCCACATAAATGGACGGACGGGCATCTCTAAATTGACTCAGAAAGTTAGGTGAAATATTTTTGGTAGTTACGAACATCAGCACAAACATGTCAAAAAACAAAAAGGGTATTTTATAAAAATTTTCCATGATGTGTTGAAAATTGTTCAGTTACTTTCACCAGTATAAAAGAATTTTTAATAATTTTGAAACTCTGAAAAAAATTTGCTTCAACTCTCTTGATTGGAAAATAAAATTATCATAAGTGTTATCTAAAGACCGATTAAGAAATAAAAAGAATATACAAAAAAAGAAGACAATTTTTTTACACTTTAAATCATCCGCAAGAAATAATGAATTGATCATAAGGAAAACAAAGTTGGAGAAAATCCCATTGCAAAACTCCACCGCAACAAATAAACAGAAAAAGGGAATTAAATAAAATCATGTAAAAACAAGTAAGAAATTATAGTCCGTCCAGACCGACTATACGATACCCTATACCATAGTTTAGACGCCCTATTTCTTCGGTCCAACCAATTCGATATAGAAAATAAGCATAAACCAAATTTGAGTGCGTTATTACCAATTTTTTTGGCTGCAGATATGAAAAACTTCATAGCGGATGCTATATTTATATGGGAACTAGATCGAAACATGGACCGATCCTGACCATATTTGGTAAAGCCATTTTGAAAAAATATGTACAAACCAAATTTGAGAAAAATCTGTGCAATATTTTTGTTTTTTTTTTATAGATTTAGGTGAAAATCGGGAAGCAGCTCTATATAGGGCCTATGACCAAGAATTGTCCTATAGGGATTATTTTTGGAGTACTGATTAATGGATATAATAAACACATATAATCACAATTTGACTGAGGCCTATATGATAATTTAGATCTTAGGGCAATTTATGTCGATTTCATAAGGGTCATTTGTATTCGGACTGGGTCTGAACATGGACCGAATTTCACCAATTTCAATAGCGTTCGTTCTAAAAGCTTATATACCAAATTTCATCAAAATATCTTTATGAAATATCTTCTAAAAGCTTATATACCAAATTTCATCAAAATGTCTTTATATTATAGTTTGATTACAAGTTTTACATGTACACACAGACGGACAGACGGACGGACGGACATCGCTAAATCGACTCAGATTCTGAGTCGATCTGTATAATAAATGATGGGTCTAGGTAAAATATTTTTGGTAGTTACAAACAGCAGCACAAATTCATTATACCCAAACCACATTGTGGTATAGGGTATAACAAGTAACATAATTATATTCGGTCTGGACCAACTATACGATACCCTCTACCATGCGAGGGTCTTGGATTCAACTTAGCGGAGGCTATAACTGGATAGAGATATTATTTGTGGCATGTAGATATGAAAAAGATTATATTGGATGCTACTTTAATTGGGGACTAGGTTGAGAAATTGACAGATGAAATCACTTTTTCTGTAGAAAAACCCAAACTTGAGATAAATCTGTGCAATACTTTTGTTTAAAGGTAGATCTAAGTGAAGATGAATGGTTTCAATAAATACACAAACCAACTTTGACTGAGATTTATATGATAATTTGGATCTTCGGATAATATAAGTTGAACTCGTAGGGGTAATTTGTTTGGGCATAGGTCTGAATATTCACCGATTTTTACAAATTTCAATAGCGTTCGCCCTATGGCCGACAAAATTTTCATTATTTTTTTCATATTTGCGATCTGTAGTTCGATATTAAGATTTACAGAGACGGAAAGTGATTCCTGAAAATATTTTTGGCGATTACAAACATTAGCACAATGTTGTGAAACATGGTTTCACACGTATAGGGTGTAGATTACAATTGTACAAGAATAGTATAAGATCCGTTTAAATTTAATATAGAGAATATAACAACGTGTATAAAAATAATAATTATAGTAATAATAATAATAATAATAATAACAATAATAGTAATAATAATAATAATAATATTAGAATAAAATATAACATAACAGAAACAATAATAATACCGCAAACAACCATAACTGAAATATAAATTCATTTAATTAATAACGATCGATTTTTCTCGAGCGTAATTATTAAATGTTTTCTTTCAAGAAACATACATACAACCCAATTTAGCATGGTAACGTACATTGGCTCATTTGCTTATGTTTGAATTTTTTGTCACCTTCAATGTGGAGCAATACGATATTGTTCCGCATTGACAGGTGTTGTGCTGTTTATTTTTTTCGGTTACCATGCGTTGGTTTGTATTCTTTTTTTTAGAGTTTTTTTTTTGTATCGCAATTTTCTGTTATTGCAATTTTTAGCAATAACATTGACTTAATTTTCTTTTCCGCGTATATTAAATGTTAACGTATGTCTTTTTGTTTTTCCCACGGTATTTGCGATATTATTATTTGTTTTCTTTTTGTTATTGGTTAGTTAACTATTTAAGTATGCCATGGCCATGAACTGCATTGCGTTATGGTCAATGTTTGTTTTTTTTTTCATTCTATATTATTGCTGATATTTTATTTCTTTGTTACTTTGTATGTTTGTTTATTTTTTTTCAATTAATTTAATTTTCATAAGTTAATATTAAGATTTTTGTATAAATAAAGAAGAAACAGTGCATAACGGCAGCAGATGAAAACTAGAGGCCGCACTGTTTGGTACGGAATCTGGTTTTGTTTATTTTTTTTATTTTTCCACAGCTACATTGACGCCGTTTGGGCGTCGATTGACAGCGCTTGCCAGCGCTAAAACAGAATAGGCAAAGCCGGGTTTTTTTTTTTGTTTGTTTAGTTTCAGCTCCTTTAGGAGCATAACATTAATGGCGCAGCCGGTCTTCGGATCAAAAATCGTTCCTCGTTCCAACGTAAAGGATGGGGTGGTGAAAGCGCCCATTCTGAATTCTACTGAGGTTGACTACTACCTAAAGGATGGGTTTATGCCAAAATTCAGTGGATTAGTAAATTTAAAAGATCCAGGTGCTGGTTTGGTGACGCACGTGCAGGAGGTAGATGCCAAGGAGAGGGTCAGTAGGATAATGGCCACAATAAAGACCGATGCCGACTTGAATAGTGAGGAAATGTCGTCCATTCAGGCGATATGCGCAACGTACCATGATATCTTTTGGTTAGAGGGTGATAAACTATCTTGCACGAATATGGTGAAACATAAAATTCCCGTGCAGCCTGGACAGCTGCCGATTAATCAAAAGCAGTACAGGTTACCTCAGATGCATCGTGAGGAAATTAATCGGCAGGTCCAGAAGCTCCAGGACGATGGCATAATTTCGCATAGTGTGTCACCGTGGAATTCGCCATTACTATTGGTTCCAAAGAAGTCGTCGAAAGCAGGGACCAAGAGCTGGCGACTAGTGGTAGACTTTCGTAAACTGAATGAAGCAACTCTGAAACAGGTATTTCCCATTCCAAGGATGGATGAAATTTTGGACCAGTTGGGCAGCAGCAGATATTTTTCCACATTGGATTTGGCCAGTGGTTATCATCAGGTGGAAATGGATAAACAGGACAAAGAAAAAACAGCATTTAGTACGGCGTTAGGTCACTTTGAATTCAATAGGATGCCATTCGGATTAACAGGCGCACCGGCAACCTTCCAAAGGTTAATGAATCATGTGCTAACAGGTCTTCAGGGCATTGAATGTTTTGTATATTTGGACGATATTGTCATATATGGTAGTAGTCTGGCCGAACACGACTCAAGGCTATGTAAAGTGCTGCAGCTCTTGAAGGAAAATAATTTGAAAGTAAAAACGGAGAAATGTAACTTCCTGAGGCGGGAAATAGTGTATTTGGGCCATAAGTGTTCGGAGAATGGAGCGCTTCCCGACCCAGAAAAGGTGAAATGCGTTAAGGATTTTCCGCCACCAAGGAACAAAAAGGAAGTGCAATCGTTTTTAGGACTGGTAAATTATTACCGTAAGTTCATTCCCGGGACGGCCAACATTGCCTTGCCAATAAATAAATTGCTTCGCAAGGATCATGCGTTCAATTGGACACCAGGCTGCCAGCGTGCCTTCGAGGAGCTTAAAAAGGCGATAATGTCGCCTCCAGTGTTGGCATACCCCGATTTTTCAAAACCTTTCGTGTTGACCACGGATGCTAGCGGTGGAGCGATAGGAGCGGTTCTTTCCCAGGATAGTGGCGGGGGCGATCGGCCCATTGCGTTTGCAAGCCGTTCGTTGAATGGGGCAGAAACTCGATACTCCACGATAGAGAAGGAGTTTCTGGCAATCGTATGGGCGGTGAAAAATTTCCGGCCATACTTGTTGGGTCGGCACTTTAAGATTTTTACCGATCATCAACCACTGAAAGGCATTGCGAACTTGAAGGATCAAACTTCAAGGTTGGCGCGCTTTAGACATAAGCTGTCAGAATATGATTTTGAAATCTGGTACAAGCCGGGCAAGAAGAATCAGAATGCGGATGCACTCAGCAGGATACCATATTCGACGGAGGAAATACTGATGGTTAAAACTAGAGCCATGTCGAAGGGCGATGGAAAAAATCATGCGGGGAGCTCAGGTTACGAGAAGGACAAGGTGGTTCACAGCGGGAACAAAGAGAGTAGTGAAAAAGGACCAAGCGATGTTAATGACCCACCGGTCGAGGTAGTGGTCGATGGGGAACCAAGGTATGTGGTGTTGAAGGATCCTAAAGAGATCGTCACAGTGTTAAAGGATTTTCACGATAGTCCTTTGGGCGGTCACGTGGGTGTGCAGGCGACCGTTAAAAGGATAAGGAGGCAATTTCGCTGGGTCGGCATGCACAGGGATATTAAACAATATGTGAAGAAGTGCGTTAAATGTCAGCAAAATAAGAGTGCCAAGAAAACGTTTATGCCAATGGTCCTCACGGATACTCCTAGCCGACCTTTTCAGAAGGTATATATGGATATGGTGGGACCTCTCCCTGAAAGTACTACGGGTAACAAATTGATATTGACTTTTCAAGATGATTTTTCGAAATTTATGTTGTGCGCAGCAATGCCGGATGGGGAGGCTAGTACTGTGGCGAAGGTTTTCTTTAACGAAATTATAGCTAAGTATGGGGTTCCAAGCATGCTGGTCACGGACAATGGGACAAATTTCATGTCAAAGGTATTTTCGGATACCTGTAGGCTGTTAGGGGTCAAGAAATTGAACATCACTCCATATCACCCGCAGGCAAACGGCTCATTGGAAAGGAGTCACCGTCCTTTGGCGGAGTACTTGAGGAGCTTCGTCAATGAGGATGGCAGCAATTGGGACCAATGGTTGGCACCGGCGATGCATGTGCATAACAACACTGTACATTCATCTACGGGGCAGACCCCATTTAAGACATTATACGGTTTCGACATCGACTTACCGACCAACCTAAGTAGAAAATGTACACCACTTTACAATACGGATGACCCAAACAAGGTCCTTAAATATCAGATACAGCGCTCGCATGAACTAGTGCGAAAGAATCAGACGAGGGCTAAGTTGTTGTCGAAAAAGGCTTATGATAGGAAGGTAAATGCTGTGTCCTTTGCAGTAGGTGATAGGGTGCTTGTTAGGAACAACACCAGGAAAAATAAGTTTGCACCCATTTGGACTGGACCTTATGAGGTAGTTGGGGTAAACAGTCCAGTAACGTCCACGGTGCGCATAAAGGGGAAGAATCGTAAGTGGCATAATAACCATTTACGGGCGTTCCACCAGTGATCGCATTATTTGGTCTGAAATCATTCCGTTTAATATACATGTCCATGATGAAGGTTTTGTTTTGTTGTTTATTTTAGTAATTGTGTATTTGAGGTGGTGAGGGGAAGGTTGGGGGTTTACGCGTAACCCGCCGACAAGTGTCTCCCACCAGGAAGCCTCAGTTTTCTTATATGGAGGGTGACGCCATGTGTAGCGGGCACACCTCAGTGGTTGAGAATGGTTCAACGGATTGAATCTGGTATGGGGAGTCAGAAGCGAGTCTCGCAAAATTCGCGGCATACACTGTGGGGAGGGTTTTTGCCGAGAATAGCCTTACAGTGGCCCGGTTCCGGTTTGCGGAATGCAACAGGAAACCGTTCTGCTCCAGAGAAGGATGACGCGTTGTGTGCGGTCATGCCTTATATGGGTGGCAGTGTCTAGAAGGGACACGTGCCGTAATTTGTTGTTATTTATTTTGAAGTGTTTTGGAAGTTTTAGGTTGGACATGTGTATACAAAGGTGCTTAGATATGATTTCGGTCGGACCACCGATGGATCGGCTTGCTGGGGCTTTATTGCCGTAGAAATAGGAAGAGTACTGCTGTTAGGGAAAAATGCTATATTTATTTTATTTATTAGAGCAAAAGTAACCATTCAGTAAAATACAGTGATTTGAGTTGTTTTTCTGTCAAAGGTGTAAATGCGAATTGGTATAGTATTAGCTGAGAATTTCTTTTCCCTATGACATTTTTCTTTTAGCATAGGTTGGAGATAACTGGAATTTGGAGTCGTCTGGATGGTCGCCGCACTCCTACGGTTGGGCCGACGAGGCCCACGAGATACTTTTCGAATGCAGCGGACACTCTGATGGAGGAGAAAATATATTTAAAAAAAAAATATTTATATATATATGAAAAGATATTAAAAAGAACAGAAAAAAAAAATAATAAGAAAAGATGGGAAATCTCCCCATGTAAAAAAAAAATAAATATTAATAACAAGAAAAGATGGGAGATTCCTCACGTTTTAAAACTAAAAACGATTGAAAAAAAAAGAGAAAAAAAAATATATATATAATAATAATGAGAAAAGATGGGAGTTCTCCTCACCTAAAAAAAAAATTTAAAAGAGAAGACTCCCCCACATAAAAAAAAAAAAAAAAAAAAAACAATGGTTGAAAAAAAAAAATATATATATATAAGTATAAAAAAAAAAACAATAAGAAAAGATGGGAGGCCCCCTCCGTAAAAAAGAAAAGAGAAATAAGAAAAAAAAATTGGAGGTCTCCCCATACATACATATTTAAAAAAAAAAACAAAACAAAACAGCGAATATGTATAGATAGTAGCATACATATTTGTTTAAAAAAAAAAAAAAGTAAGAAGATAAAGATAAAAAGTAAGAAACATACATATCTATTTAAAAAGACATATTTTAAAGAAAAAAAAAATAGTAGCATACATACTTGTTAAAGGAAAAAGAATATATAGACATTAAACTTACATATTTAAAAAAATATAAAAAAAAAACTACATATTTAAAAAATATATATATATATTAACATACATGAAAAAAAAAGGAGAATATAAATACATTTTAAGAAAACAAAAAAAAAAAAAAAATAATTTATTTAAAAAAAAAAAAAAAGAAGATATATTAAGATATACTATAAGCATACACATATTGAGAGAAATATATTTAAAAAAAAAAAAAAGAAAGAAAAAGAATATGTACATATTATATTAGTAGAAGAAAGAATTTGGCAAAAGAGAGGAAGGAATTAATCCTTAAATAGCTATTGTTCAAGAAAAAAAAAAAACGGAATTATTGTATTAAAATATGAGTAGAAAATATATCTACAGTTTGGTCAGATGTAAATAGTATAGGAAATACTCCATTTTTTTTTATATATTAGTAGAGTTAGGAAATTCCGACCCAAGTCCACGGTGAACGAGGTAGAGCAACAGTCGTCCAGAAAACGGGAGAGGCAGCAGACAGCAGTAGGCTGACAGGTCTGATGGGTGGCCACATGACGGACATAGGGGTGAATGCCTGTACGGAGCTGATGATCCAACCCCAGATGCAAGGGCGAATTGCGAACGAATCCATCGAGAATTCTATATGCGATGGATTGGCTATTGGTTTGGTTCCAGCGAAACAACATTCCTGTTTAGTTTGTCAGGGATGTCGTCAAGAGGAAAGTTAAGCTGAACTATATCCGTTTGGCAAAGCAGCAAGCCGATTCCTGTGGCGATGACGTAACCATTTGCATCATTGCGAATCATTTGAAAATTTTCGGTTTTCGCCTTGGATCACCGTTTGCGACAAGTTTCATTATTGAAGGTGATCAGGGGAGTGCTCAGATCTTATGTTGAATACCACAATAAGCACCAATTGACTAACGGGAAATTAACAATCCATTGCTCCAAGTATTGTCCCCAATGCCGTCATCCAAGTGACAGGCCAAAATTTGTCTTACGAAGCGGCCAGCCAAAGTAATTTTTTTTTACGAAGAAGGTGGCCAAGAATCCGTTTATGAAGCAACAGGCCAACGATTGTCATGGTGTAGTATTGGAGTGGAATCACAGGAATGGTTATATGCATTAGTAGTATCTTGATCATCAGCATTGGTTCCGGATTCGTCCTTATCAGTTTGGTTATTATCAGCAGCCTTAACACCAACATTATCATCAGCAACAACATTATCATCAACATCAACATCATCTTCAGCATCAACATTATCATTATCATCAGCAACAACATTATCTCCAACATCATCTTCAGCATCAACATTATCATCATCATCAGCAGCAGCAGAATCAACAATAGCGGCAGCAGAAGCAGCGTGCCAGTTCAGTGTCGCTGGTAAACGATGTGGGAATCGTTTCCGTGGAAAGGGGGAGGAATGTTGTGAAACATGGTTTCACACGTATAGGGTGTAGATTACAATTGTACAAGAATAGTATAAGATCCGTTTAAATTTAATATAGAGAATATAACAACGTGTATAAAAATAATAATTATAGTAATAATAATAATAATAATAATAACAATAATAGTAATAATAATAATAATAATATTAGAATAAAATATAACATAACAGAAACAATAATAATACCGCAAACAACCATAACTGAAATATAAATTCATTTAATTAATAACGATCGATTTTTCTCGAGCGTAATTATTAAATGTTTTCTTTCAAGAAACATACATACAACCCAATTTAGCATGGTAACGTACATTGGCTCATTTGCTTATGTTTGAATTTTTTGTCACCTTCAATGTGGAGCAATACGATATTGTTCCGCATTGACAGGTGTTGTGCTGTTTATTTTTTTCGGTTACCATGCGTTGGTTTGTATTCTTTTTTTTAGAGTTTTTTTTTTGTATCGCAATTTTCTGTTATTGCAATTTTTAGCAATAACATTGACTTAATTTTCTTTTCCGCGTATATTAAATGTTAACGTATGTCTTTTTGTTTTTCCCACGGTATTTGCGATATTATTATTTGTTTTCTTTTTGTTATTGGTTAGTTAACTATTTAAGTATGCCATGGCCATGAACTGCATTGCGTTATGGTCAATGTTTGTTTTTTTTTTCATTCTATATTATTGCTGATATTTTATTTCTTTGTTACTTTGTATGTTTGTTTATTTTTTTTCAATTAATTTAATTTTCATAAGTTAATATTAAGATTTTTGTATAAATAAAGAAGAAACAGTGCATAACGGCAGCAGATGAAAACTAGAGGCCGCACTGTTTGGTACGGAATCTGGTTTTGTTTATTTTTTTTATTTTTCCACAGCTACATTGACGCCGTTTGGGCGTCGATTGACAGCGCTTGCCAGCGCTAAAACAGAATAGGCAAAGCCGGGTTTTTTTTTTTTTGTTTGTTTAGTTTCAGCTCCTTTAGGAGCATAACAACAAACTCATTTTACCCCATCAGATAATGGTATATAATCTATAATATTAATAGGCTAGGTGATTTCTTGTGACCGATATTTTGTTTTACCGTTTAAGCCCGATTTTGTCAAAACGTATATTTTTTGAAAGGCATTTCTTTTTAGCTGCTCACCAGACTTACAGATTTTTAAATTTTTGCCTTTATTTTGAGTAAATTGCATTTAAATTAATTAATTAATTGCATTTAAAATTATGCAATGCTATGTATGTGTTTATTAAATTTGTTAATGTGTTTGTAAGTTTGTGTTCTTTATTCACAATAATAATAAACCAAAAAAGTGTTGGTTTGTGAATTGGCTAAGTTGAAAACAAGTTGCCTAGAATTTGCTCTCGAATTTCGAGTGCTGGAATCTGCTAGTGTCTGTTGTTGGAACAATTAATTTTAATTTTTTTTTCTGTTAAAATAATTTTATTTTAATTTAAAATAAAATAAAATAAAATAAAATAAAATAAAATAAAATAAAATAAAATAATTTTATTTTAATTTAAAATAAAATAAAATAATAATTTTTAAAATAATTTTATTTTAATTTAAAATAAAATAAAATAAAATAAAATAAAATAAAATAAAATAATTTTATTTTAATTTAACAGAAAAAAAAACTTTAAATTAATTGTTCCAACAACAGACGATTTGCATTTAATTACACTAGCACTACACTACACTAAATTAAAATAAAATTATTTTATTTTATTTTAAATTAAAATAAAATTATTTTAACAGAAAAAAAAAATTAAAATTAATTGTTCCGACAACAGACGATTTGCATTTAATTACACTAGCAGATTCCAGCACTCGAAATTCGAGAGCAAATTCTAGGCAACTTGTTTTCAACTTAGCCAATTCACAAACCAACACTTTTTTGGTTTATTTTAAAGTGTGAAAATGTCTGCTCAACTTTTTCGCGCATTTGCCAAAAAAAAAAAACTAAAAGTCTGTGTATATGTTCTGAAAGCATATACCTACATACTGAATATTCATTTGTTCTAAATTAACATTAAATTACCATTAAAATCCATTAATTTATCGTAATATTCAACCGCAATTATGCATGGCAAAAAAGAACTTCGTGTATGAGAATGCAAGAATAATACCTATAATGCTAATTGTAATGAATATGCGGCATTGCTTTTGTTTTACTGTATGGAAAAGAATACGTATGCTGCTACCCAGTATGCCACAATTTAGATACATAAAGGAAATGTGATTTAATTTGCACTATTAACAAATTGCAGCTAACATGCAAGTTTTTATACCAAAAATGAAAGAAAATGTAGCAATTTTTGGATTACTTTTTTTGTATGGACTATACTATTCGAATTTAAAGATAACAGTTTACAACATTTTGAATTGCTTGTTTTTAAATGGCTTTATAAACATTATAATTTTTCGCTAGCTTTTAAAAATGGTTTTTAAATGAAAAATATTTACTGGGATTTTAATTGAATAGTTTCCCAAATACACAGTGCTATTTGAATTCAATTAAATTAAATAAAAAAAAAAATTATGGTCGGTAACTGAATATTGAGCGTTATATGTTTGCAAATACATTAAATGGTATAAATATGTACAAAACAGTTATTTAAAATAATGTTTTCTTATTTTATAGCAGAATCTGAATTTTACATTATTTTTTTTTATTAATATTTGAACTACGTGTTCGCATCCGATATGAAGTAAATATTATCTAAATTAAAAATTTTAGTAAATTATTTACGTGCTATCACTACATATTGTGCTATTTTTATTTATCGTGACTAAAATTAATTTAAGTGTTTTTCTGGATTTTTAAGCTATGATTTTTTTGTATCTAAAGTTTTGGAGAACAGCTAAGTTGTTCTAAATTATGATTAGATATTAAAAATCCAAGATAGTCAAAATATAAAAAAGTTAGCATCTTGTACTGTTATCTCATGAGCGAATCGTTGGAGATGTTTCTTGTTTTACAGTGCGTTTACATCTAAGCGAAATCTAGTATATACGAGATTTCGAGCACAATCTAGCTCATTTTTACTAGATTTCCCATACAAAACAAAATCTTTTCAAACTTGGGCACTACCAAATGATACTACTGTGTAGTTTTATTATTGTAGCAGTAAATTACAACGCAGTGACTGAAAAATTGACCTTTAACATCAAAAACAAAAGCAAATAAATTGAATAAAAAAGAAATAAAATATTAATTATTAATAAAAATAGCGAATCTATAATAAAAAAATATTTAGTAATTAAAAAGATATAACGTTTTATTTTTACTAGCAGATTCCAGCGCTCGAAATTCGAGTGCAATTTCTAGGCAGCTTTATTTTTCATCTTAGCCAATTCACAAACCAACACTTTTATCGTTTATTATTATTATTATTGTGAACGAAGATAACAAACTCATTAACAAACACATTAACAAATTTAATAAAACACACATAGCATATGTATAATTTTATGTATATGATACTAGCAACTTTAAGAGCAATTTACTCAAAATAAAGAAAAAAATTTAAAATCCTGTAAATCTGCAAAACGGCTAAAAAGAAATACCTTTCAAATAATATACGTTTGGTCATAAGCGGGATAAAACGGTAGAAAAAAACATCGGTCGCAAGAAATCGCCTAGCCTATTAATATTATTAATTTGTGCTCATTCCAATCTGCTAAATAATAATTGTGGAAAATGAAATTGTGTTTTTGTTGTTCAAACAATACATATAACAAATGCTGATTTTTTTTTTTGCAAAATTTCTGTTTCAGCTTGAGATTTTTTCATTCTTGTTGCATAATATAATAATAAAATCTTTTCCTCTTTAGAAATTTCCATATTTCCATTTTCCTATTGTTTTGTTTATTTTTGGTATTTCCAGTTTATATGTTTTATTTTAATCAACTGTTTATTGTTGTGGAAACAAAATCTCACAAAATGTCAAAAAAGTTAGAGGTAAACGATATAGATTTTGAAATAGATTTCAAGTAAAATCTACTAGATTTTGCTTAGATGTAAACGCACTATCAGTGCTTTGTTTCTAACTAAATCCTAGCGGTGAGATAAAGCTAACAATTTTGGAATGTCAAACCCAAGTTAAGGTTGTTATCTCTTCTATATATAGAAAAGCAAAAGTCTGTATGTTTGCCTGCTTATAATTTATAGTAGGCTGAACCAATATACCGATTTTCCTTAAATTTTTACTATAGACTATAATTTTTTTTATGTCTTTAGTGGAAGTGGCACCTTCCATACAAAGTGAAATTTTAATATCATATATCTCGAGCACTATGACAGAGACAGCTTTGCAAAATTGTCTGAGGTTGTCTAATATTAATGTTAGTAGTAGGACAAAAATGGACAGGATCAGACCAATGGGTGTGGCATCCCATACACAGTAGATATTATATGGCATATATCTGGAGTACTGTGATAGTGAGAGTGTTGAGACTTTGTGTGAGCCCATAAGTTATTCATGTGATTAGTCGAACAAAAATGGGCATGATCGAAGCTGCGGGTGTGGCACCACCTACAGAAAGTAAATATATAATATCATATAATCGTAGTAGGCAGACAAAAAATGGGCAGGATAGGATTAGTCGGCGTGGCAGCTCTCAAGTACATTAATTACAAACTAGCAGATTCCGGCACTCGAAATTCGAGCGCAAATTCTAGGAAATTTTATTTTTTCATTTAATAAAGGCCCAATTCAACTCACTTTAAATGAAGAAAACAAACTCAACACATTAACACAAACAAATTAAAAAATTTAATAAACACATACATAGCATTGTATAATCTTATGTATGTGTTAGTAGCAACTTTAAATGAACATAACTCCAAAAAAATATTCCAGATGATGAAAATCTGTAAATCTGGGTAACAGTTAAAAGGAAATACCTCTCAAATGATAAATTTTTTGTCAAAATCGGGGTAAAACTGTGTTTCACATCGGTCACAAGAAATCGCCTTGCCTATTAATATCATAGATGTTAGTAGACGTGGAATATATGGATGGAATACCCAAATTAATAAATCGGCAAAATTAAATCCGAAAATCTCCAAAACTGAAAATCGCCAAAAATCAGAAATCGCTGAAATGAAAAATCCCTAAAATAAAAAAAAAATTGAAAAAATATATTCTAAATTCAATCGCAATCGTTAAAATTCAACCAAAAATCTCCAAAACCGAAAATCACCAAAAATAAAGATCGCAAAAATCGGCAAAATCAGAAATCGCTAAAATGAAAAATCGCTACAATAAAAAAAAAATTGAAAAATGATATTCTAAATTCAATCGCAATCGTTAAAATTAAAACCGAAAACCTCCAAAACCGAAAATCGCCAAAAATAAATGTCGCAAAATTTGGCAAAATCAGAAATCGCTTAAATAAAAAAAATTGCAAAATGATATTCTAAATTCAATCGCAATCGTTAATGCAATTTTTGTTTCTTAAAAAGAAAAAATGCACTTTTAGGGTCGTTAAAAGCGCTAATCTAGCACAAAAAGCGTTTAGTTGGAATCGCTGCTTGGATCTATGCTTTCAGTCCCGTAATAACCGACCAGTTAAGTGAACATCGTGCAAAAGGTGAAGCAAGATCGTAAAGATCACACCAAAGCGTTCTTCCATTATGGTGGTGTGGTGCATTAAAAGGAACACTATTTAAGTGTTATGCATTGTTTGCATGAGTATCTTCTCATACTGTATTGCTTGCATACAAAATTGGACTCATATCGTTCCACAAGCACCATATGCGGCCATATTTAGCACCGTTTGACTCTGGAAATTCAATAGACTCAAACTGTTTTCAATCGATTGATGAGATAATATCCGAATCGATGCGCGTTTTGAAGGCCATTCTGTAATTCGATTTGTTTTCGAGGATTTGATTGGCATAAGTGTACTTTGTAGGCGATTACATTAATTCGGAAGAATAAATAAAGATTTTTCACTTTATAAAAAAGAAAGAAAAACTACAATGGAATTTGAAGGTAATTGATGTATGTTGAGATGAAATTACGAGGGCGGATCAATAAGTCCGTGACTTTTAAAATGAAACACATTTTTTTTTCTCAAACAAAAAATTATTTTTGAACACAGTCTCGTTTTAGCTCAATAAACTTAGTCCAACGTTTCTCCAATTTGTGTATCCCTTCCAAAAAATAGGATTTTTGGAGGTCCATAAAATAGACATTTGTTTGATCAATAATTTCACCGAGCCATTTCTTTAGGTTTGGAAATAGATTTTCTATCACTAGGCCTAAATCCGGGGAATATGGTGGATGAGGTACTAATTCGTAGCCCAATTCATGGAATTTTGCCATTGAGACACGATTATGTTTATGGTCAATTGAGAACAAACGCGGCACCCATCTTGCAGACAGCTTTCTTAAACCCAACTGATCATTTAAAATCGAAACCATATGAAATGCCTATGGCATCAACAATTTCACGCATTTTTACTCTTCGATCGGCCAAAACCATATTGTGGTTTTTTCGACATTTTCGGGTGTATTGACCTAAATTGGCCGTCCAGAACGTTCGGCGTCATTTGTATTTGTGCGACAACAACGAAAGTCAGAAACCACTTTTTATACCCTATACCACTATGTGGTTTGGGTATAATGACTTTGTGCTGCTGTTTGTAACTACCAAAAATATTTGACCTACATCCATCTTTAATTATACCGATCGAATCAGAATCACTATCTGATTCGATTTAACGATGTCCGACCGTCCGTCCGTCTGTGTGTCCATGTAAAGTTTATATTCAAACTGCAGGTCGCAATTATGAATATATTTTGATGAAATTTGCTATTTAATCTTTTATCGGCCATGGGATGAACGCTGTTGAAATTGGTGAGAATCGGTCCATGTTCAGACCTAGCCCCCATACAAATGATCCCTATGAAATCAACATATATTGCCATAAGATCCAAATTATCATACAAATCTTAGTCAAATTGGATTTGTATGTATATATTACATTCATTAATCAGTAGTCCAAAAATAATCCCTATTGGACAACTCTTAGTCATAGGCCCCATATAGAGCTGCTTCCCGATCTTCACTTAACTCTATCAAAAAAGAAAAATTTTGCACTGATTCTTCTCAAATTTTGTTTGTATATATTTTTGCAAAATACAAGAGACTTTACCAAACATGTTTAGGATCGGTACATTTTTAGGCCTAGTCCCCATATAGATATAGCATCCGATATGAACTTTTTCATATCTGCAGCCGAAAAAATTAATAAAAATCCCACTCAAATTTGGTTTATGCTTATTTTCTATATCCAGTTAGATGGGCCTGAGAGATAGGATCTCTAAACGCATGGTATAGGGTATCGTATAGTATTGAAATCGATGGTGCAGAGTCCCCATAGTATTTATCAAGCTTTTCCTTGGTTTGAATGACAGTTTTTTTTCACATAAAATAATGTTTAATGAGCACTCGAAATTCACTTTTTTCCATTAAAAAAAAAAATCACGAGGTTGTATGTTTTGAACAGCTGTTAAACGCAAATTAAATGATGGAACTTGCTCAAAATATTACAGTAGTCTACTAACAGGTGGTACTTAATGGAAGCAGTGTTGCATTTCGTATAACTATGAGGGAAGTTTGAAAAATCACGGACTTATTGATCCGCCCTCGTAAATGTCCCTTGGGTCCAGATGATTATCTAGTTCTTAATCGAATTAGGTTTGTGCATATATATTATATCCCTTAATTTTCAGTTTAATTTAAGTTTTAATTTGGTTTATATTTTTAGAATATAAAAAATATCTCACTAATTATGGTCATGATCTGACCAAGTTAGCAAATAATGCGATGTAATCTTTAAAACATATTTCAATAAAGAAATTCCAAAGTACAATAATGTCGTCACCAGAAGACCTTTTCTGTAGCTCAACTCGGTATATAATTTTTTCATAACATTGTGCCCTAGAACGAACAAGCAGGAAAAATTGTCCATTCTCACATTTATGTGCAAATTCTTCACATTTGATAAAATACAGCATTTGACATACGAAAATCATAACTCATTGTGGATTACATTCCTTTAAATATCTGTCAACATCTGCCAACCCAGCCGTATAAGCCACAAAATTAGTTAATTATATTTTGTTGTTATTTCTAAACTTGTGTGTATGCCACAAAGAGTTAATATGTAAACATTTTGAAACAATGGCAATTATTTAGTACTTTTGGGGCTAAAAATACAATAACAGTATTTTTTTTATATTTTATTGTTATTAAGTTCATGATACAAATATAAAGATGTTGCTCAATTATTAGGTATACATATACGGATGAAAGAGAACATAGCTAGAATTATGGCACCCATTGAGACCCAAATTGTACTAACTGTAAAATAAAAGGAGTACTTAATTTCGGAAGTATTTAGTTTGGGTCTTTATTAATTGTAATTAAATCTATTTGATATTGTAAAACTAACTACTTGTTCTATGCTAATGGGTATTTGGTACCTAATTTTAAGATTATTCAATAAATTACACAAAATTGATTTAACCTACTTTATTTGAATATAGCAAATATAATTCACTCACTTTTTATATGTATAGGTTAATATGGTGGAAATGCAAGTCCTTATTTTTCACTTTCTAAAGGACTTACATTATAACTGATTCTCATACCGGTGAGTTGGAGGATGCAGTAGAAGCACCATGATTATTTTCATGTATAATACCAGCAATACCGGTGCCACTCAAACCACTACATATACTAGCTGTATCTGGGACACTGCCTATACCACTACTGAGGCGATCTCTAGTTAAGGCGGTTGTTGAACCATACGATGAGGCTGTAGAGCCAATATCGTTGATGCTCTTAACGCGTCTATGTTGTTCATATAATAAGCTGGAATCTGATAGAGCTTCAATGCCGCTACCCACAGGAGGAGCACTAATGCGATGTACAGCTGCCGTCGCAGCATGTTGTTGCTGTTGATGATATTGTTGCTGAAGATAGTATTGTTGCTGCTGCTGCAGCTGTTGAGTTGACAGTGGTGGTGGTGGCGGTGCTGTTGTCGGTGGTGGATAATGGTGGGTGCTTTGATGTGAACCGCCTATAGTAGCGTAAATTCCTCCACCTCCTTCTGAGCTGCTAAACGATGGTGTTGGGGAGGTGGAGTTCCCAACAGAGGTGCGGTCACCAATTGAGCTACCGCTGCGGGATGATTTTGTGTTAAAACGGAAGGCTTTTGAGAGAGAACTCTGTAACATCAAAAAAAGAAGAAAATAAAATGCAATTAAGTAAAGTTTTTATTATTCTTATATATTAAAAAAATTTATGAAAATTAAAGTCAGTCCGTCTGGCCGTTCTATCCGGCTGATTTCCTTAATTTTTTTTAATGAAAGGAATTTAGACATAGATATGTCATCAATCATTGAAATTTACTCAACTCCCACCATGTTCAAGTTATACTCAAACGCGATTCTTCCCAGTACATTTCTTGTGGGACACATTCACTCAAGCAATTCGAATTCTCATAGCTCCTTTTGATCGTTTCACTATCAGAACACTCAGTAGATCAAGCTCTTTCTTTTGAGTAATGAACTGCTTAAATTCGTTGAGTTTGAGGAAATTTATGCGTGCACGATCAACTTTACATTAAATTTTTTCAAGATTTTTTCAATATTTTCTTTCACTCTAACCTCTATAACTAGAGTTTTAATTAACGTAAGCTGTTGACACAAGTCTAAGAACACTGAGCGGATCAAGCTCTTTCTTTCTTTTATTTCTTTTGAGCTATTAACTGTTTAAATTCGTTAAGCTTGAGGAAAGTTATGCGTGCACCATCAACTTTACATTATGCAATACGAAGGTTACCGCACAGATTTCATTACAATAATTGCATAACACATACCATGTGTTGAAATGTGAATTGCCAAAAATTTTAATACCTTTAGCTGGCATACAAAGTGGCCTTTATTTCTGTTTCAACAAATATTTATAATGAAATAAACTTAATGAATTAAATAGATTAAAAACATTGAACGAAATAAATTGAATGATAAAATAAAATTTCCTAGAATTTGCACTCGAATTTCGAGGGCTGGGCTCTGCTAGTTCTTATATTAAGTTAATAGGGTTGTACTCAGAATTAATATCGTATTTTCCTAACGTTTCGTCAATTAGTTTTTTTGTTTTTGAATTTTTTTAAATTCATAACTACTCCGTAATCTTAATCTGGCCAGTTTCTGGCATGTAATGATTGTTATGTTATAATTGATTAGATTGTTCCTAAGGGGTGTTTTTAAACCCCAATAGAACTTGAAATTGTACAAAATTACACAAAAAACTAAATTTTCCACAACCAGTTTTTATACACTTAAGCACTATGTGGTTAAGGTATAATGACTTTGTGCTGATGTTTGTAACTATATTTGACCTAGACCCATCTTTTATTATTCCGATCGACAAAAATTACTTTCTAAGTTCATTTGGCGATGTCCGTCTGTCCGTCGGTCTGTGTGTCCATGTAAACCTTATAAACAAACTGCAGGTCGCAAATGTGAATATATTTCGATGAAATTTGGTATATAAGCTTCCGTCGGCCATAGCACGAACGCTATTGAAAATCGGTTCATTTTCAGAGCTAGACCCCAAACAAATGATCCCTATGAGATCGACTTAAATTGCCATAATATCAAAATTATCATATAAATCTCGGTCAAATTGGGTTTGTGTAAGTTTATTACATCCATTTATCAATAGTTCAAAAATAAACCCTTTAGGACAATTGAGGCGCTCAGCGCCAAAACGGCCTAACCCTCATTTTTAAAAAAATCAAACTGACTATGCTGAAATAAATACTTTTGAAATAAATACTAAAAAAACTCCCTATTGCATAGTATAACACTAGGTTATACTACCTGCTGAAAACTGTTTTTCCTCTATGCAAAGTTCAAAAAAATGTGGATGCCATAATGGCCTAAGCCGCTTAGGCCAAATCGAATCCTAGAAATAAAAAATATGTGTGGGTTAGGCCAAAAACGCATGCTACGTTTTAGTCAAGAGTATATTCGAAAAATAAATCAAGTTAGCCATGGGTGTTCAAATTTTTGAATTTTCCTGAAGCGAAACGATCGAGTAGGCCGAGAAATGTCTGTTGATTTTTAAAAATCAACTTTCTTTTTTGTAAGTATCGGTATAGTTCGTTAAATAGTTATTCTTGTTTAAATAATAAATCCACTAGTTTGTCAAAGGTTAGTTCATAAGATCTATTGAAGTGTATCAGTTTTTTTTAATTGAAAATGTATTAGCAAGAAAAAAAAATATTACGTGAATAAACATGTCTGATGCTGACTCGATGAGTTTACAAGACTTCGAAAATTCTGGATCGGAGTACGTCCCAACACCAAGTGGGTCATAAATTTCATCGCGCTCTTCCGAAGATACATTGCCTGGGCCATCGGGACTTGCGGCAACAGAATCCCAGATTGGAATAACAGAAAATGAAAGCAGGGCAGCTGAACCAGATATCGAAGTTGAAAGCAGCAATGAATTGAAAATATCTACTACAAAACGGATTGCCAACAAATCTAACTGGAAAGAACACGTAAGTAAAGTTCAGAGAAATTCCGGAAAATCTTATAAAACTGTGAAAGGAGTTATGAAGCCAGCTAAAACACTTAATGCACTTGAATGTCCAATGCCGTTAAAATGTCATCAGCATTTCAGTGAGAATAATTTGCGAAGTATTTTTGAAAATTTTTATAAAATTGGTGATCATGATTTGCAAAATGCTTATTTATGTGGACAAGTTGCAGTAATTGAAACAAGAAGATCTTATAAGAAGTCTATTGGTGAAAGCCGAAGATCTAGTACAAGAATTTACAAACTTCCTGGAGTAAATAATGTCGGAATGCATGTCTGCAAAACATATTTTAGGCAGATCTTACAAATAAGCATAGAGCACCTGGATAACTACACCAAATTTGGACCAAAGAGGAAGACACCACCCTCATAATAAAACCAGCGTTGAAGCTACAGAAATCGTGAAAGAATTTATCAATAAATTTTCGAGCTATAGCTCCCACTGTCCAAGAAATAAGAATATTCAAAGAGAATTTCTCGCACTTACCTTAAACATATCGATTATGTATGAGCTGTATCGTGGAACTGTAGAAATGGACAAAGTTGTATCTAAATTCGTTTTCACCAAAATCTTTTCAGAAAACTTTAATTTGCATTCTCGAGCTTCAATTTCCGACAGCTGCAAAAAATGTGATTCTTTTGAAGTAAAAATCGAAGCCGCAGGTGATCCTTCTGAAAAGGAAAGGATTACGAGTGAAAAAATTTACATCACCGAAAAGCTGAATCAGCTAGAACTGGGATGCAATTGGACTTGAAACTTAACGAGGCAGAATATGCAGTTATAGCCTTCGATCTTATTAAAACTCTGCCGACACCAGTCATTTCCACAGGGGTAGCTTACTACAAAAGACAGCTATGGACCTATTGTCTTGGTATTCATAACCTTATCACGAACAAGTCATTCATGTATACCTGGAATGAAGGAATAGCTTCACGTGGCCCACAGGAAATAGGGCCTTGCATTATGCATTACATGAAAGCCAATGTCAAATGTAAGAACTTAATAATGTATAGCGATCAATGTGGTGGCCAAAACCGGAACATAAGAATGAGCACTATTTGCACATACATGGTGAATAATTCGACCTTCCCAGTGGAACAGATAGACCACAAACTTTGAGTATCTGGCCACTCCTTCCTACCATGCGATCAAGATTTTGGTCTCATTGAAAAGGAAAAAAAAAATATTATAAGGACATTTTTACGTCTGATGATTGGGATCGTGTAATCATCCTGGCAAAAAAAAGGGAACCATTTCACTTGGTAAAGATGATGGCAGATGAGTTTAAAAGCATATACTTAATCGAGAAACTAGTGACAAACACAAAAATCTCCGCAGACAAGACTTCAAAAGTTGAATGGCTTAAGATTCAGTGGCTTCGATTTCAAAATGTGAAGTCATTTATAATTCAATACAAATATTCAAATAACATAGATGTTTTATTTCAAGAAGTTGATATTTCAAAGAGGAACTCCAGTAAGTTCGTAGATTTGGAATTGGAACCATTTTATCCTGGAGGAAGATTCATTGAAGCTGCAAAGTTTAAGGATTTACAGGAACTCAAAGAGTTCATACCTCCTATAAAGCATGCATTTTATAATAATTTAAAAACAAATTCGAGAGCCGAAGACGAAGATATTCAGGAAGAAGACGAATAATTATTATTATTAATTTGTATTATTTTTAACGCTAAAAATTATTTTTATTATTTATCTAAAGAAATTTTGTATGTTTTAATAAATGGAGCCAAAATGGCCTAACCCTCAGATCCTATCAATATAGTTTTTTTTTCAATGGATTCCAAAATGGACTAAGCCACTTTAATTTTTGTATTAACTGTTTAAAACAGTCTTTATCTAAGTTAATTAAGACCTAATGATTAACCTAAAACAAATATTACAACTAATATATATTTACGATCAATAAAAAAAAAATAAAAATATTTTAAAAACTTATTTTCTTTTAACTTCGTTTTTCTCAGAACCATTTTTTTTGTGCTTAGGCCGTTTTGGCGCTGAGCGCCTCAATTCTTAGTCATAGCCCCGATCTTCACATAAATCTATCAAACACCAATAATATTGCACAGATTTTCTAAAATTTGGTTTGTATATGTTTTTGCAACAAATAAGTCACCTTTCCAAATATGTTCAAGAGCGGTGCATTTTTCGTCCTAGCCCTCATATAAATATAGCATCCGATATGGACCTCTTCATATCCGAAGGCAAAAAAACTTGCCTCTCAAACTTGGTTTATATTTATTTTCCATGTCTAAATAGTTTGGTCAAAGAGATAGGGTCTTTAAACGCATGGTAGAGGGTATCGTATAGTCGGTCTGGACCGATTATAAGTTTCTTGTTTTTTATTCGAAAGAATATATCACATTAATATTTGAAATGAAGCGCATTCTGGACGTCCACATTTTGGCCATTTTTTACGAGCATGGCTGGCCGTATGTCACGAATAACACGAATAATCTAAGACGCCAATTGTTGCTGGTTTATCAGCATAAGCCAGTGACTTCACGTAGCTCCAAATTTTGATTTTAATAAGACGATGATTGCGGTTGCCGTATGGCACGTATCACCATCCTGTTGCACGTCTCGCACGGATCAATGCTATCCATATTTTTTAATAAAAAATAATGAATCATGGTGCGGTGACGATCTCCACTGACTGTAACACGAGCTCCGGCTTAATTTTTGAAGAAATTACGTCCTATGATGCCTCCATCGTGCGAAACATATTAAACGGTGAAGTCTATAGGGTGTGTTGTGCATTAGTCTCACTCCAAATATGGCAATTTTGTTTATTAACAAACCGTCTGGCTAAAAATCACGAAGTGGCGCGAATCGATTCATGATTTTCAAAGCAGATTTAGATCATTTGGTGACGTTGTTCAAGCATGAATTTATTCGTAAATGTAAAAAAGGAAGCGCAGTATGACAGTTGGTTTGACTGCTAACCCTTTGATAAGTTCTATATAAGCAAAAAAAAAAAACAACAACTTTTAAATGCGGTCGTGGGGATTGAACCTGCAGCTTTCTTGCATACACTAGTTCTTTTTGGTCATGCGGTTAAACACACTCACCTAAAGTCAGGCCTACGAGCAGTGTGGTTAAGATTCAGTTTTATACCATAAGTCAACAAGAAGCATACGTTATGGGAAGGACGAAAGAGAGAGTAGTGTTTGTGGACATTTGATTTAAATAAGTAAGTAGTAGGAAAGTCTTGTGAGGATAGTTTCTTAATTTTTTTGGAAGATATTGCGCGTTCACTTGACAATAGAATACAAACGGATGTGATCTACTAGACTAGGAATGGAGTTTATTATTTAAGCAGAATATTGCATATGGCAATCTCTATAGAAAAGAGTTACACAACCGATATATCAATATTGATGCAAACAGTCATTAGATTTGGATATCCTGTTGTTATTAATGGGCGCCGATGCACTCCTTTAAACATGCTCAAAAATAAGCTTTGAACATTTTGCCTATATGTTAGAGTTCCATTCGATTTTCGATCGGTTGTAAGTCGTATTAGTATTACGGGGAACAGAACAAATTTTTAATTTCCTACACTGCCTTAAAAAAGGCTTGAAGGGCGAATGTTGCTTTGGTTGAAGGTTTGACTAATAGGGTCATTGAAAAAGAGAAGAACAAGAATCTTGTGTTACCCCTGAATTAAACTCTGTGGATACGCCTTGGAAATATCTAGAGCAATGACTTTGCTTTCATCAAAGTTGAGAATGGACTGACTCCCACTTAACAAGTCTTCAGTATAACGACATCCATACCGTCGAATCTGGTGACTTTCTTTAAAAAATCTAATGAAAAACAAAAATTTTTAATCGTTATCCTATTTTGTACAAAATATTTTTTACTTTTTAACTTAATAAGGTGAAGACAACAGAGAGATTTGCATAACGATACATTCTATAACATAAGTTTCGCAAAAAGTTCTTAAATGCAATTTTACTGAAGTCACAATTGGATATAGAACAAAAGCATACATCAAACTTGAGTGGCATTGTTATTAATTTGTGGAATGCATATATGAAAAAGTTCGTATCGGATACTATTTTTCTATGGGGTATAGGATAAAAGTGGGGCAATCATCTGAAGCTATGGAGTTTGGGCTTTCAATTTTATATGCTAGAATTAGAATCTGTGATAGCATTCTCCATTTGGCTTTCAAGTTGGCAAAAAGGAAATATGGAGAGCGAAAGACTGAAGCAGTGAAAAATTTAACTGAAAAAAAACTCGAAATCTAGAAAAGATTTCGCGAAGAAACTGATTTATTGTATTGCACATTTTGGCAATACCAATAACGGTAATACCAGTAGAAGGTACCCAATGACTCCAACAATGCACGAAATACTAATGCATGGTGCAGTAATAATAAAGAACATTGTTGTGCATTGGACAGCTTTCGGAGGAGGTCGCAGAAGCACGTAATAGACATTTTTAGGCAATATCGCCTAAATTTCGCTCGAAAATTCTCTAGGAAATATTGCAACAGAGATATTTTTAATAGGCTTCTTTTAACGTCAGACTCTCTTATAAGTAGCATGAGGAACATAAAAAGAAGAATAACAAACTCATTTTTGCCTGACACAATTGCTCTGTTCATACCAGGGAAGCCCAATGTTTGTGACGAATCTTCACAGAGTGACGAAGACGACCATTGGTTTTTAAAATGTGTTTTTGCACTTTTTTTTTTTTCAATAAAACGTGTCTTTAAATTTAATAAACGTATTTTTTCTTTCAATTTTATCCTCCGGAAGTCCAAGAAAATTTCGTCCAAAACTCTTAAAAAAAGAAGCGACTTCCAGGTAATATGTGAACAATTTTGTCAAAAGTGTGCATGAAACTGGATTGTTATTGGATAAAGCAACAGTTTGTAGTCTCGTAAAGTACGTACACATGGAAACATTGCATCTATTGCCCAAAACACTTCACGCACTTGATGTGAGTTTTGCAAAAATATATTGGTATGATACCAATCGCAAATTTTCGGCTATTTGGGCATTTTACAGAAAAATCATCTTTTTGGACGAAGCTCATTTCATCTCGGTGGTTACACATGACTGCTGAAAAGCATATGCTCCATGAACGATGCACTGATTGGTGTAGTTTTTGGGCCAGCGGTACCTTTCTTCGAAGATACGGAAGGCAAGTAGTTACGGTGACCATAACTGATTATTTGTGGGCCAATTTCGAAGATATTGATTTGTACAAGATTTGCTTTCAACAGGATAGCGCGCCGAGCAAAACAACCGTGAAACAATCGATCTCTTGCGTGACATGTTTGAGAATCACGTTATGAATCATTTTGACGATGCCACCGTGCAGTTAGGAATTGACTCCGTTTGACTACTTTTTGTGGGGAGCTCTTGCGAATGAATGTTACGGTAATTCACCCAGCCTCGAGTGAGGCACAGAAAAGAGAAATTAATGCAGTCATCGATAAAAAACACAGTTGCATACTACGTAATGAGACATTTTGTTGACCGTATTGGCTACTGCAAGCTAGCCAGGGAAGTTGTTTGATTGAAATAGTAGTCCATAAATAATCGAAAGGATTGTGCTTTCGAATAAAAAAACTGAATGAAAATAAGTATGAGCTTTTTACATATAGCAAAATCAAAATGCAAAACTTATATGGTCTACCCTGTATGCAGTCCATTTGATAAATGAATTTATAGTGAACAAAATTTTCTCGTCTAAAGATTTACATTTTTCACCACACACATGAGAAAATGTGAATTTTTGTATGAAACTATTAGCGGTTGCTATATATTTTTCTTTATAATTTTTGATCTAACTGAAGGGATGACTTACATTTATAATAAATACTTCATCAAGTCCCAAATTCATCTTCGATTACTAATAATAGAACTCAAACTTGTTTATACATTCCTGCATAGTGCATAAACCAAGGTTCAGAAAATACACACATGAAACACACAATGTTCTGTTTTAAAGCAGCCAACACATATTTTTATTTTTATATCAATTATGTGTGTTTCTAAATTTTGTACGGTGCCGAACACATCATGACTGTGTTTCGTTTTAATATTTCGTTATCTACACGAACATTTTTCTATCACGTGTTTTTTGTTTCGGACACATATAAACCACACATTCTAGTGTAGCTCTATTTTAAGTTCATTTTCTTGCACGTGTACTGTTAAAAAACAAAACATGTTCTTCAATGCGTACATCTAAAAATTAAAGCATTACCTACTCGCGATCGAAAAAAATCGAAATTAAGTCATAAACAACATATAACATTTCTTTGTTTTCTATATTATTACTATCTTCTCATATTTATTTTTTTTTATTTTTATTTTTATTATTATACTTTTATTTTTATTTTTTTATAACTGCTAATTGCTGTCGTTATTATAGGGGTGTTTCAGATTTTTCCGATAGCGAGTGGACAATGTTTTAATTTTTAAATGTACGCGTTGAAGAACATGTTCTATTTTTTGAGCACTACACGTGCAAGAAAATGAACTTAAAAGCTACACTCGAATCTGTGTGGTTTATGTGTGTTCGAAACAAAAAATACGTGATAGAAAAATGTTCGCGTCATGATGTGTTCGACACCGTACAAAATTTAGAAACACACATAATTGATATGAAAATAAAAATATGTGTTTGTTGGTCTGAGCTACGTTTGTTTACATATATGTACGAGTTTTTAATTCAGTGTGTGTTTTTTTCTGGTATAAACATAGAACGATAACCAAAGAGTCAAATTTCAATATTATTTTCGAATTTCAAAAATTTCAAAGTAGCCCCGATATTTGGTAATCTCAATAGATTTGTGAGAATACATTAAACTATTTTTGTTTACTTAAGGTGCTATTACATGATTTGTTTTTTACATATGTACTGTCAAATTTTCCCACAAGAAAAGTTGTACACATCGTGTGATACATATGAAACATTGTTTATGTACAATACATGAGGAAAGTCACATGTACATTTTTCAATTAGAACAGGTTCTATTTTTGCATGACAAACATATGAAAATACAACACTGCTTGCGGCGAAAGAAAAACAGAGTAAGTTTAAAAGATTAATATTGAAAGAAAAATAAATTGTTTAGTATTATTTAACAATTAAAAAATATATAACCTTTTTTTTAACAATAAATTTTTTTAAATTCACAAATTAAATCAGCTGTTGTTTACATTTAGAAGTTATGTCATACGGAAATGCATATGCACGTGTGATAGCAAAAATTATGAATCGTATGTAAAAGACAATTTTGACAGACATGAGGTATTTCATATGGATAAAAAAAGTGACAGTACATATGTAAAAAACCTTTCGTGTAATATCACCTTTAGTGACGATTTGTTTTCTTGTAACCGAAAACATGCAAAATCTTAACAACCATGCCGGTCTCTCTATTAAAAAAAATATATCAACTCACCTGTGATCCTTTCCATGCCGATATCTGTTTAATATAAATATAAAAAAGAAATATATGTATTAAAATAAATTATTTTTTTTTTTTATTTTAGCTTGAAATGATTTTTTTAATTAAGTACACTCAATACAAATTTCACAAAATAAAAAATTAAAAATTTTTTCAATTAATCGTTAAAAATGTTTATTTGTCTTTTGTTTTATAAACCATGAGCTTTATCTGAGATTAAATTTGCAACACTAAGGCTACAGTATTAAGAAAAAAATATAAACGGATTGACAAGATATCAACAGATGGTCGCTAATTTAGAATTCTAGAGCAACGTCTGTTATTTAATTTTCTCCATAAGAGCAATTTTCTTTTTATTATAGATATAGTAAATGAAGGGTTTTTTTTTCGAAATTTATGGTGTTTCTTTACGATCGTTATTAAGTTTAATATGACTCTAAGGCAATTCTGTACCAATCTGTATGATTTAAGATGAGTCAAGGTCAAATATTCTTGGTGGTTGCAAGCACATTCTCCTAACATCTTAGTATGCTGCTGTCAATGAATTTACATAAATTTTAGTCTTCACCTTTCGTAAGGATTGTGATTAGAAGTTTCATTTCTGAGTTAGATTTCAATTGCCATAATACCTATATAAACGCTAATATTTTCGAGAAATTTTTTTTTATAACACAGGCTGACATATCTTAGATTGTGGAACTAGATTATACTTTCCTAAATCTAAATCTGACCTCAGTATTGCTCTGTTACTTTGATCTACACACAGATAAAGAATTAGCCAACCAAATTGTTCTCAAGTTTAAAACTTTATATTCGATTATACCAAAAATAATTTAATAGTAGCTAACTATTCGCTATTGTAATAAGTTATTTGTTGCTAATGCCGTTTTCTTTTCTGGCAAAAAATGTCGCCCTTTTTTTGCCCTTTTTTCGAAATTTGTATTTTTTATATATTCTGAATTAAGAGCAACCTTATCTTATACATCAATCGAAAGGTTTCAAAGTCGAGCCCTCGTAAATCACAAAAAATTCTAGCCATTGACGTCTTTAAGGTCATAGTGTGAGAATATTTCCCCAATTTTCCCCTTTTTTGAATATTTTCACCCTATGACTTCCAAGAGGATAATAATCAAAAGTTTTTTGCATTTAGGAACACAGCACTTTGAGACCTTTCGATTGATATATAATATAAGATTGCTCTTAATTCAGAATATATAAAAAAATACACTTCTCCAAAAAAGGGCAAAAAAAGGGCGATATTTTTTGTCACAAAAGAAAACGGCGTAAGACAACAGAAGTGTAATTGCAATCAACTCGAAATTCGGTTTTTGGCTTTATCTCTATTCAGTTGGCAGCAAATTCGCTTGCCGTATTGAATCTGTTCTCTCTCTGCAACATTTTTTATTTTTTTTGTTAGTTCAGGATTTCTCAAAAAACCGATATAATGGCGAAGTTCTGAGGACATTTTCAGATTTAGTGCACCAAAAACCTTTATAAAACTTTACTCTTTACCTAAAGCCGGCAATTTTATGATATTTTTTGGATCTATGTTATCAGTCCAAAATGGATAATTTAAATACACATTACCTGCTAAACTAGAAAATCATTTTGAAAAGATTGTAAAATGAATGAGACCACAATAACCTTTGTTAATGCTCTATACAAGGAACATGGCATACCGAAGTCAAACGCCAGACTTAAGGAAATTCAATAATTTTAAATTGTTTTCTATGAAATCATCTGGTTGCAGTACCTTTAATATCAAATTATCATAACAGAAATTTGGCTTAGAGGACATAAATGTGGAAATAAAAGTTTATCTGTGATTACAAAATAATTTGGATACTGCATCTAAATAATTTATTGGCAAAATTCATTTTGAACAACAAGTCTATTTTCTGGGTGAATTAAATTTTGCTCGAAATATTTATTGTAAAATATTGAAGTGATTTTAAGAGCTAGCAAAGCCGACTCTAAATTTCACTCACACTAAAGTGAACAGTTTGTTAAATAACTTGAAGTATAAGTATTCTCAGGAAACCAGGTTACATGAATTTTAATATAAAGGTAAAAATAAAAAGAAGAACAATTAAGTAAGAAAATTATAGTCGCTCTAGACCGATGTAATAAACATAAACAAACCCAATTTGATCCAGATCTATATGATAATTTGGATCTTATGGCAATTTAAGTCGATTTCATAGGGGTCATTTGTGTGTTGACTAGTTCTGCACATGGACCAAATTTCACCGATTTCAATAGCATTCATCCCATGGCCGATAGAAGCTTATATACCAAATTTCATTAAAATATATTCATAGTTGCGACCTGCACTTTGATTAAAAAGTTTACATGGAGATGCAGACGGACGGACCGACGGACAGACGGACATCGCTAAAGTGAAAGTGATTCTGAGTCGATCGGTATAATAAAAGATGGGTTTAGGTCAAGTATTTTTGGTAGTTACAAACAGCAGCACAAAGTTATTATACCCAAACCACATAGTGGTATAGGGTATAAAATTGACTGAGAGAGTCTTTCTTACTTATAAGCCACCCAAACTCGAAATAGGCCAAATGAAGTTATTAAAAAGAAAATAATTTAAAATGAATTCGAATATGAAAATTGTTATTAAAAACGAGATGTGCAGAATGTTACAAATATGATCAAAATAAAGTATGGCTGATTGTTGATGAAACTTTGGACCGGAAAAAAAATAAATTTTTAATTGATTTTTATACACTCCACACCACTGTGCATATCGTATATGTAAGTTTTTCCTAAAAATAATGTTTTTTAAAAGTGCTATAGCTCAGTCATTTTTCAATATCAACTTTATATTTTTTTGCGTGAAAGTAGACATAATTTTCTAATTTTTTCCGTATTGCTTTTGTTTCTATGATTTTTTCCACCCTCCCTCCCTCCCTCCCAGAGCGATGAAAATGGGTACGTAAAATGAAAAGGCAAACGGGGTGTCGTTTTCCTTGAGAACCAGTTGTATCAAAATTCGATCACGAGTTGATAATGTTTTAATTTTTCGATGTACGCTTTGAAAAACATGTTCTGGTTTTATGGCAGTACACGTGCAAGAAAACGAACTTCAAATAAAGTTACACTCGAATCTGTATGGTTTATTTGTGTTCGAAACAAAAAATACGTTATAGAAAAATGTTCGTGTAGATAACGAAAATTTAAAACGAAACACAGTCATGATTGTGTTTGGCACCGTACAAAATTTAGAAACACACATAATTGATATCAAAATAATAATATGTGATTGTTGGTCTGAGTTTTGTTTGTTTACATATATGTACGAGTTTTTTATTCAGTGTGTGGAAAAAAGTGATTTCGAGAAAAACGCATTTAAAGTTTTGTTATAAGAATTTTCTATATTATCGTACAATTATATACATACATTAGGATGCCCCTTCATTATATGGAGGGGAAAAAAGTTTTCAAATTTAAAGTCTCATCCCCTAGAAATATGCGAATAGCAAAAAAACTGAGAAATACAAAGTTTTGGGTCAATCAAAAAAAAATTAGAGACGCCTCAATGCGACTGAAAATATGGGGAAAATTTGATTTTTGGTTATTATATTTTAAGCATCGCATCTAAAAATTCGACAGCACTTACAAAATATTTATTTTTTTAAATAAATTATTTTTTTTTTCACAAATCCTAGGTGATTAAGATAAAAAATAACATTTAAAAGTAGAAAACTGATAAAATTTTTGATACAAAGTATTTATAAAGAGTACATTTACTGAATATTTCACAAAAAATCATTTTTCTCGAAATCCGCAAAAAAAAAAAAATTATTTGTAAAAAAATCGCGGCAGAGAAATTTACTTAAAAATTCACACAATTAATCTCTAAGATATATTTAACAAAACTTTAAAGTGCCAGATCCATTTTTTGAAATTTTGTTTAAGAAAATTTTTTTAAACTTAAAGAAAGAGTTTTAAAAATTTTATCAAAAAAATTTTTCATTTTTAGTCTCATTTCGCAATAGGTTAACAACGTGTTAATAAAACAGTACTTCATATTTGAATACTTATAGGTATAGAGACAAAAAAAAATATTATGGCTTTAATCAATTTGTTAAAGTTGAAAAAATGTTCATCATATTTCATGATCTAGAGTTTTTTGGCACAAAAGTTTTTATTCGATTTTAATGTCATATAGCTTTTTGAAAAGATAATTTAGTGCTGATATCGATTCATATAACAACTTGTCGAAAAAATTAATTTTCGTAAAATCTGAAAAAAGGTAATATTTGTCCCATATAAACACACTTGAGACATCTCTACATTTTTATACCCGATACCGCTATGTGGGTTGGGTATAATGACTTTGTGCTGCTGTTTGTAACAACCAAAAATATATCACATAGACCCATCTTTTATTATACCGATCGACTCAGAATCACTTTCTGAGTCGATTTAGCGATGTCCGTCCGTCCGTCCGTCTGTGTGTCCATGTAAACCTTGTAATCAAACTACAGGTCGCAAATATGAATATATTTGATGAAATTTGGCATATAAGCCTTTCTCGGCCATAGGATGAACGCTATTGAAATTGGTGAGAATCGGTGTATGTTCAGACCTAGTCCGAATACAAATGACCCCTATGAAATTGACATAAATTGCCGTAAAATCCAAATTATCATATAGATCTCAGTCAAATTGGGTTTTTATGTGTTTATTACATCCATTAATCAGTAGTCCAAAAATAATATAGGACAATTTTTAGTCACAGGCCCCGTAAAGAGCTGATTCCCGATCTTTACTTAAATCTATCAAAAAAACAAAAAACATTACACAGATTTTTCTCAAATTTGGTTTGTATATATTTTTTGAATATATAAGTTACTTTACCAAATATGGTCAGGATCGGTCCATTTTTCGACCTAGTCCCCATAAAAATGCCCCTCAAATTTGGTTTATGCAAATTTTCTAAATCCAATTAGTTGGATCTAAGAGATAGGGTCTCTAAACGCGTGGTATAGGGTATCGTATAGTCGGTCTAGACCGACTATAATTTTCTTATTTGTTTTTTTATTGACCCAAAACTTTGTATTTCTTAGTTTTTTAGCTATTCGCATATTTCTACGGGATGAGACCGAGATTTTGAACACTTTTTTTATTAAGGGCCACCCTAATATACATATATAGCTCTGTAACCCAAAAAATAATTCGAATTAAAAAAAATCGTTTTATGTCATTAATTATTAAGGATTTTGGAAGACATTTATGTAAAGAAAAAATCGAAAATTTTTTTTTAACCGCAGGTCATACCTTTAGTTTATCAAATTGTTTACTTTTTCAAATATTTTTAAGGTAAACGTAAAAACCCAGGCGGAGGGTATCAACGATTCGGCATTGCCAAATTTAGCACTCTTACTTGTTTAAATTGGCTCAACAAATTTTTGTTTGTTTTTTAATTTTCTTAAAGGTTTATAAAGTTTCTTAGATCCGGAGCAAGAACCGGGTAGGCGAAAATTAATTTTATTTTTATGCCCTATACTATGTGGTTAGGGGAGTAATGAGTTTTTGCTGATGTTAATAACTACCAAAAATATTTTACTTACACCTATATTTTATTACATCGATTGCCTTAGAGTCACTTTCTGGATTTAACGATGTCCGTCTGTCCGCCTGTCTGTGTGTGTCGCAAATATTAATTTGTTTTAATGAAATTTAGGACATAGTATTTTATCGGCCATAGGACGGAAGATATTGAAATTGGTGAAAATAGATGCATGTTGGAACCTAGGTCCCATACAAATGACCGCTTTGAGATCGACTTAAATTGCCATAAGACACAAATTATCATATAGATCTCGGCCAAATTTGGCTTGTGTGTGTTTATTTCATCCATTAATCAGCAGTCGAAAAATAAACCCTTCAAGATAATTCTTAGTTAAAGCCCCCATAAATTGCGTATTCCCGAACTTCACTCAAAACAATCGAAAAACAAAACTATTCCACAAATTTTTCTTAAATTTGTTTGTATGTATTTTTGCAGTCGATTTTTTTACCTAGTCCCCAAATAAATATAGCAGGCAATATGAAGTTTTTTATATGTCCATTCAAAAAACTTAATAACAATTAGTTTGACCTAAGACCTTCTCCCTGAACTCATGGTATAGTCAGCTTAGAGCGACCCTAATTTTCGTATTTTTTAATCAAGATTTTTGCTCATACTGTAACTTTTTGTGTTTGCATTACTTTGAATATTTTTCAATGATACGTGAAACTTTCGTTGTCTCTATATGTACATATGTATGTAAATATGGTGTGTAGGGTAAATAACTTAATCCTGAAAACAATACATAAAAAAAATTTTATTAAATAAAAAAGGAGAAAGAAACACATCAACAATATAAATTGAAAACGCAAAGGATATGGCTTCCTGTTATATTATATTGGTGTGTACGTATGTATGCATTCAGCGTAAATGAATTAATTAAAAAAATATTGTACACATTTAAACATTTATTATAAATTTATTGATTTTATTTCTTAAATTTATTGTGCTAATTTTCTTGACATATTTCATTTTTTTTTTCATTGAATTCATTTATTTTTCACAAATTTAATTTTAATTATAAATTTGATCTCTTCTCTAATAATTCAGTTATTTATACTTATATACATTTGCAAGTATGCATGTGTATTTAATGATATTTTAATTTAACTGTATAAAAAACAGTATGGTACGTTGTTTTTTTTTTGTTTTTTTTAATAATTTTATATTTAAATAGTTTCTATAAATTAATAAATTTACTATTTAATAAAGTTGTTTGGCAAAACTTGTTAAAATATTTAAATTTAAATTAGTATTCATTTGTTCTATTGTACTCATTATTATTATTTTTTTTAATTCTTTGTTACCATAATTGGTCATTTAAAGTTATTTTATATATATATTTTTTTTAATTATTCTAATTATAAATAAAACTTAAATTTACACTCATGCAATATTATACACTCAGAAATAAAATATATTTGGTTTTACAATCAAGCATACTTAAGGTGGAATTTTAACAAAAAGCAATACAGTACATATCAAATAATCATGAGAAAATTAACAATAAATTGTGATTTCTTATATAAAGTAGACATCGAAAGTAAATTAGTTTAGACCCAGTTGGAAACAATATATTTAAAATTATATAGAAAATGATAGAATTTATTTAATTTGTAAGAATAGGCATATTTTGGGGTTTATGGGTAAGTTTATGGGTTTTAACAAAATAAAAAATCTATAAATTGTTTTGTTCTTTTCATTTCAGTTAAAATGCTAATTTTTGTGTGGTTGCTGTAATCTTATTTCCAACTGGGTAATTAATTTTGGCATATACACAACGAAAGCTTCACATCAAAATAGTACGAAAAATATTCGAATACATACTCCATACTTACAGAAAAAACCACATATTTTAAAATTAATAACAACACAATAACCTCTATTATTTAATCACTCATTTCAATCAAACTAAAAACAAATGAGCAGGATTGTCATTAAATTGTCATTTCATAGAAAACTAGATAAAAAAATTATGTTTGTGAAAGAAGTTAAGAGAAAAAACATGTGCTAAGATTATTTTATGTCACTGTTTATATTTTTTTAAAAATTTAATCATTTCAAATATTAAACTCTTTTGATAAGGACACTGGATTAGTAAGTGAACAACTGTAAATGAAGTTTTAATCCATTTGGTCTATATTGTCAGCTCTATATTGTCATTTGGTATGTGTAATGACAATCTTTGCTTTTTGGTCGGACAGTGTTATTACTGACTTAGAAAGAAATATAAACTATTATTAAAATAAATTTGAATTTTGCTTCCAAAATGAAAATTTCTGCTGTTAGAATTGGACTCTAGTTAACTTTATTTAAACATTATTAAACAAATTTTTTAGCATTCGTAGCCATCAAATTATTTTTTAAAAAGAAACTAATAATGTCGTTAAACGCATTTTATTTCCTATATACACGAGTTAAGCACTTTAGTTAAGTCTGAAAATAAAAAAAAAAAACAAGTAAGAAATTATAGTCGGTCTAGACCGACTATACGATACCCTACACCATGGTTTAAAGACCCTATCTCATCGGTCCAACTAATTCGATATCGATAATAAGCATAAACCAAATTTGAGTGGCATTGTTTTTATTTTTTTTGGCTGCAGACATGAAAAAGTTCATATCAGGTGCTATATTTTTATGGGGACTAGGTAGAAAAATGGACTGATTCTGACCATATTCGATAAAGTCACTTATATTTTGAAAAAATATATGCAAACCAAATTTGAGAACAATCTGTGAAATATTTTTGTTTTTTGATAGATTTAAGTGAAAATCGGGAAACAACTCTATATGGGGCCTATGACTACGAATTGTCCTATAAGGATTATTTTGGGAGTACTGCTTAACGGATATAATAAACACATATGAACCCAATTTGACTGAGATCTATATGATAATTTGGATCTTATGAAAATTTATGTCGATTTCATAGGGGTCATTTGTATGGGGACTAGGTCTGAACATGGACCGAATTTTATCAGTTTCAATAGCATTCATCCAATGGGAGATAAAAGCTTATATACCAAATTTCACCAAAATATATCTATATGCGTCCTGTAGTATGATTAAAAAATTTACATGGACACTAGGGTGGCCCTTCATTATATGGAGAAAAAAAGTGTCCAAACTCTCGGTCGCACCCCCTAGAAATATGCGAATAGCAAAAAAACTGGGAAGTACAAAGTTTTGGGCCAATCAAAAAACATTTAGAGGTGGCTCAACGCGATTGAAAATTTCAAGCGTGTTTTATATGGGGAAAATATGACTTTCTTTCATATTTTACGAAAATTTAGTTCTTTAATTTAATTCTTACATAATTCGGGATCAGTATTAAATTATCTTTCCAAAAAGCTATAAAGCTTCAAAATCAAAAAAAAAATCGCTAAGAAATAGCAAATGCCCCAAACCACTTTTGTGACAAAAAAAAACTAGGTCATAAAATTTTATGGCATTTTTTTCAACTTTAAGGAATAAATTAGAGCCAATATTTTGTTTTAGTCTCTATACCTGTAAGTACTCAGATATGAAGTATTGTTTTATTACCACCTTGTTAACCTATTAAGCATTAAGACCGAAAATGGAAAATTTTTTTGATAAAATTTTGAAAACTCCTTTTTCAAATTTTGAAAAATTTTCTTAAACAAAATTTTAAAAAATTGATGAAGGTCTTTAAGATCTTGTTAAATGCAAGTTAGAGATTAACTCTGTTAATTTTTAGGTAAATCCCTAAGCTAGAATTTTTTTGGCAAGCATTTTATTTTTGCGGATTTCGAGAAAAATGGGAATTTTGTAAAATATTCTGTAAATGTACTCTTTCTAAATACTTTGTATCAAAAATTCATCACTTTTCTATTTTTAAATGTTATATTTCATCTTAATAGCCTAGGGTTTCGGAAAAAAATATTATGACCCCATTAACCCTTTTGGAATTGGGGTCAAATATGACCCCAAGCTAATAAAAAACAATTTATTCAAAAATTCAAATATTTTGTAAGTATTATTGAATTTTTAAGTGCGATGCTTAAAATATAATAACCAAATGTGTAGAACATCCGTTCCTAAAATTTGGGATAAATTCAAAAACGGTAACTCATTATTTGCCAAGGCCAGCTTTGGATTTTGAGATATTTTTAAACAAAAATTACTGAAAACGAGTTTTTATATTAAACCCGATAAAACCACTATTTAGAATTTAAGAAAAATAATTCGGTTATTTTTTATATATTTAAGGCTTCAGTGCTCTTGGGATCAAAATAATCCATTGTGATATATCTTTGGTGCAATTATCTGCTTTTAACCAATTTTGTTATAAAATTATTTTATGTATAAAAACTATTTATATTTTTCTGAATAAAATAAGAAGACCCACAAATGACCCAAAGCTAATAAAAGACAATTTATGCAAAAGAATATGAAATATAAAATTAATTCTATTTATTTTGGTGTATTTAAGGATGATTTAGTGTGCGATTCAAATTGTTTTCTGTAATCACTTACGAATTGCAATAAGTATTGCGTTTCTTTAATTTTTTTATATTGTTATATTAATTTTATACTAGCAGATTCCAGCGCTCGAAATTCGAGTGCAATTTCTAAGCAGCTTTATTTTTCAACTTCGACAATTCACAAACCAACACTTTTATGGTTTATTATTATTGTGAATAAAGATACACAAACACATTAACGCATTTAATAACACACACATAGCAATGCAATTTGCTCAAAATAGAGGAAAAAATTTAAAAATCTGTAAATCTGCAAAGCGGCTAAAACGAAATACCTTTCAAATAATATACGTTTGGTCAAAATCGGGACAAAACGGTAGAACAAAACATCGGTCATAAGAAATCGCCTAGCCTATTAATATTATAGATTCCATATTTTTTTGAATAAAACGTCTTTTATTATCTTTGGGTCATTTGTGGGCCTTCTTATTTTATTTAGAAAAATACAGATAGTTTTTATACAAAAAATAATTTTATAACAAAATTGGTAGAAAGTTGTTTTAATTTATATTCGCTAGCAATAAACAGATAATTGCACCAAATATATATCTTAATGGATTATTTTGATCCCAGGAGCACTGAAGGGTTAAATAAATAAAAATTAACCGAATTATTTTTCTTAAATTCTAAATAATGTTTTCATCGAGTTTAGTAGAAAATCTCGTTTTCGGTAATTTTAATTTAAAAATATCTTAAAATCCAAAGCTGGCCTTGGCAAATAATGGGTTAATGTTCTCGGATTTATATCAAATTTTAGGAACGGAATTTCCACACATTTTAGACGTCGCATCTAAAAATTCAATAGCACTTACAAAATATTTGAATTTTTTGAATAAATTGTTATTTATAAGCTTGAGTTCATATGTGACCCCAATTCGAAAAGGGTGAATGGGTTCATAATATTTTTTTCCGAAACCTTAGGCTATTGAGATGAAATATAACATTTAAAAATAGAAAAGTGATGCATTTTTGATACAAAGTATTTAGAAAGAGTACATTTACAGAATATTTTACAAAAATCCCATTTTTCTCGAAATCCGCAAAAATAAAATCCTTTTTAAAAAATTTTGGCCTAGGGATTTACCTAAAAATTCCCACAGTTAATCTCTAACATGCATTTAACAAGATCTTATCAGTGCTATTTAAACTCTTGTTGTAAAGAGACGTGTTTCTTGAATACGCTAGTCGATAACTAATCCACATTCACAGTATTGTGTTACAACAATAAAGTTTTTAAAGTTTTTAAAAACAAATAAAACACGTTTACTTGCAAAAACAATAACTATTAAAAACAAGAACAAACAAAATTAAACGGTCACATATCAGTGACGATGTGAACGCAATGAGCACCACAATTTAAAAACTATTTTTCTCCTCTTCAAACAATTGAAGATGATATAAGTAATGAAGATGAAATTATATTAGAAAAAACTCTTAAAGTTCATATCCCACCGATTACTATTTTGAAATGCAAAATTGAAGATGTCCACGAACTCTGTAAATCGAGCAAAATCTTGGATTATGCCATAAGAAAAATTTCAATTGGCCTTAAATTATTTCTAAAATCTAAAACTGATTTTGAAAACATATGTAAACGGCTCACAGACAAATACGAGTATTTTACTTATGCTACAAAAAGTGAAAAACCATACAAAGCCCTTCCTGTTTGGGCTGGACAAACAAGATCCAAAGATTGTTAAAAAAAAGTTTGTCTGATTTAGGTCTGCAATGCTTAGAAGTAATGATTGTTACAAAAACAACCCCTTTTAATGCAGAATATATAATAATATGTACAGTAAAGGAATTACGGCAAAATTACTCTGTAATAAATTATTTGAAAGTGAGATGGGAATATCAACAAACCAACAAAAAACAGGTTACCCAATGCCACAACTGCCAAATGTTTGGTCATGGCTCAAGTCGCTGCCAAGTCAAAACGTTTTGTGCAAACTGTGCGGGTCAACATAAGACATCAGAGTGCAAGGATTCTGTCGCAAAATGTGCAAATTGCAATGGTTCACACAAAGCAACTTTTGAACAATGCCCAAGCAAGGTTAGCTATTAAATATTAGACAACGATCGCAGCCTGTACCACGACGAAGCATTCGTAATAATAATGGACGTCTCTCAAATGGCAACTATAATAACAATTATCCCAACACACTACGTCAAAGTATACCAACCCCAACTGCAAACTGGATTCCACAAAGAGAAGTCAGTAACAACAGCAGCGGAAGTAACAACATAAACCCTAGCGGTAATAATGAACTATTTTCTCTACAAGAAATTAAAAATTTAACCCTAGAACTTATTATTAACCTCAAAAACTGTAAAACCAAAGCAGAACAATTCGAGATCATCACAAATCTTGCAATTAAATTTTTATCATAATGGCTCAAAATGACATCAATGTGATAACTTGGAATGCAAGAGGCGTTCGAAATAAAAGTTTAGAGTTGTTTTAATTTTTAATATCTTATAACATACACATTTGCTTAGTTACTGAAACATGGCTAAAATCGGATATCTCTATAAGGCATAATGTATTTTATATATACAGAAACGACAGAACAAATTCTGGAGGAGGTGGTGTAGCTATTATTATTAAAAAAAATATACAACATCAATTACTACCTATTGTTAACACTAACCTTAATGAGAATATAGGCATTAAACTTTTTACTAGTTCTGATTGTATAAATATTTACTCATGCTACTTTCCTGGTTGTTTAGCAGGCAGGGACGGTGTAAGAGAAAGATTATTTACCTCTGATATTCACAAACTTTGTAGTGATAATAAGTATTTATTGGGTGGTGATTTTAATTGCAGACATCAGTCATGGTGTTGCTTAAGAGCAAACTGTTGGGGAAACATCTTGCACGAAAAGTTGGATTCTTACAATATTGATATTGCATATCCTAGTGACTATACGCACGTACCTACTAGTGCCAATAGACAAGCCTCAACACTTGACCTTTTCTTAACTAATTCACCTTACAGAAGTGTTAAATGACTTAGGCTCCGACCACTTGCCAGTAAAGATTACTTTAAATAGTTCATATCATAACACGACAACTTTCAACTACGATTTTGCAAATGCTAATTGGACTTGCTTTTCAAGATTCCTAAATAGACACCTTAATTTGCCATGTATCAGTAATATCACCAGCTGCGAACATATTGATAATCTTATATCGAACTTCAAACAAGTTTTAAATAATGCCATTGATTGTAGTGTTCCCAAGAGATATAATTCACACACGAATAAAGCTCTTCCTTATTACGTAAGAAATATGATTCAACAAAGAAATAGCTTCAGACGAGACTGGCAACGTTATAGGGATATAAATGACCTGTATCAAATGAAAATATTGAACCAAAGAATCCGTGAAGAAATTGAAAAGTTTAGAAATAAGTCCTGGGATTATATTCTATCCACACTGGATAAAGGCTCTCCCCCTTTTTGCAATTTAACCAAAATTTTAAGGAAAAAGTCCAACCAAGAAAAAAGTGAAATTTTGGCTCAAAAATTTCTTTTAAATCATGCTACTTCAGTTCATCTTGGAAACCCTATTATGAATTCCCTAGTGGATAACACTCTTGAATCCTTTCGATCATTGAACGTAAACCATTCGGATGAATTTTCGACAAACACTTCAGAAATCTCTGACATAATCAGGGCATTTAAAAATAAGAAAGCGCCAGGGATCGATGGTATTAATAATCGATGTTTAAAGGCACTTCCCCACAAAGGTATTAAATTATTATTAGTTATTATGAATTCTTGCCTTAAGTACTGTTATTTTCCGAAAGATTTCAAAGAATCGAAAGTCATCCCCATCAAAAAGCCAAAGAAACCTCCAGATTGTCCCTCTTCGTACCGACCATTAAGCTTATTGTGGTCGATTAGTAAAATTCTTGAGAAAATCATTAAGGGCAAACTATTAAATTTTATGGAAATCAATAAAATTATTCCACCTCATCAGTTTGGTTTTCGCAGAGAACATAATACTGCACATCCTTTAATAAGAATAAGGAAATTAGTTACAGAAAATTTTAACCACCAAAAATCAACAGGCATGGTTCTACTAGATGTTAAAGCAGCCTTTGACTCAGTATGGCACGAAGGTCTTGTTTTCAAAATGATAAATTTTAATTTTCCCACACAGCTTATTAAGATAATTCATAGTTTTCTCTCCTTTCGCACTTTTAAAGTTTATATTGGCTCATACGCATCAGAGCGTGTTTCGATCACAGCAGATTGTCCGCAAGGTTCCTGTTTGTCTCCTATTCTTTATAACTTATATACAGCTGACTTTCCCCAACTAGATTACTGTACTATGTCAATCTTTGCTGATGATACAGCCGTTCTCAGCTCCGAAATAATGTCTGCCGATATAATATCTAATCTTCAAAGAGCATTAACTGAATTACAAACATATTTTAATAGATGGAAGATATTATTAAACTCAGATAAAACTCAGGCGATATATATCACTAGGAAACGCAAGGATTGTTTTCTACCACAAGCCAATATTATATTCGATAAAATTTCCATCCAGTGGGAGCAAAAACTTAAATATCTAGGTGTTATACTTGATCCCAAAATGAAGTTCAAAGACCACATACCGTATATAGCAGACAAGGTTAACATACTAACACGAATACTATATCCATTTATAAATAGGAATTCTAGACTAAGCATTAATAATAAAAAATTAATTTTAAAGTCAATCTTCCATGCTGTCATATTTTATGCAGCTCCTGTTTGTTCTACAAGTGCGAGTTGTCATTTACAAAAATTGCAAACATCGCAAAATAAACTACTGAAATTAATTTATAATCTTCCATGGTTTTTTTCGACTGAGCGACTCCATACGCTTGCTGGTATAGAATTAGTTAAAGAGAAAATTAGTAGAATTACTGAAAATTTTAATACCAGATGCCTGAATTCTGGTTATGAACATATTAATGAGCTCGCTCATCATATATAGTTAAGTAGGATAAGTAGTTTTAAGTAGTTTTGACTAAATTATTCAAATAGGTTTTTGTAAATTTTTACCTTCAACAAAAGTTTGTTTATATGTACATATAAAGTAATTACATCAATGTAAATTATAATTAATTAAGCAGAAAAAGACAAAATTCTTCAACTCTTAATTTATGTAAAAAAGTAAATATTATAAAGTAAATAAAATAAATTGAAATAACAAGATCTTAAAGAGCTAGATCAATTTTTTTAAATTTTGTTTAAGAAAATTTTTCAAAACTTGAAAAAGGAGTTTTCAAAATTTTATCAAAAAAATTTTCCACTTTCGGTCTTAATGCTTAATAGGTTAACAAGGGGGTAATAAAACAATACTTCATATCTGAAGACTTACAGGTATAGAGACTAAAACAAAATATTGGCTTTAATTAATTTTTTAAAGTTGAAAAAATGCCATCAAATTTCATGATCCAGTTTTTTTTTTTTTTTTTGCAAAAAAGTGGTCTGGGGCATTTGCTATTTCTTGGCGAGTTTTTATTCGATTTTCAAGTTTTATAGCTTTTTGGAAAGACAATTTAATACTGATGCCCAATTATATAACAATTTGTCGGAAGAATTAAACTATAGAACGAAATTTTCGTAAAATCTGAAAGAAAGTCATATTTTCCCCATATAAAACACACTTGAAATTTTCAGTCGCGTTGAGCCACCTCTAAATGTTTTTTGATTGGCCCAAAACTTTGTATTTCTCACTTTTTTTTGCAATTCGCATATTTCTAGGGGGTGCGACCGAGAGTTTGAACACTTTTCTTTATTAAGCGCCACCCTATTGGTCACACAGATGGACAGACGGTCTAGGTCAAATATTTTTGGTAATAACAAACAGCAGCACAAAGTCATTATACCCAAACCACATAGTGGTATAGGGTATAAAAACGAGATTTTCAAAATTCCCGCTCTCTTAAAATATTTCCTTACTATAGAACACCAATTTTAAAATTTTTCATTTAAACTATTTCAAAGATTTCTAAAACAAAAGCATACAACTAACAATTAAACTTAAATTCTATTTAGTAAATTGAAAAAAACATAGAATAGACTTACCCTTAGACTACCATTGGAACGTCGATCGGTAGTGCCGTAATGTTGTAGACCACCAGGACCAGTTATGGGCACAATACCACAACCGGAGCGTATACCTTGACCCAATGTAGCTCTAAACACATTTAACATAACATCGAATGCACAAATCATATGTATATCAAATGAAAGACAAGCAAATAAGGCAGCCCACATAATGAGAGCACACACACACATACAGACACACACACATATATATCAATGTTGGTAAGTTTAAAGTAGACATCATTAGCCATCATTTTATAATCACGATTACAATTATCATCAGCATAATTATCCAATATAAAAAGCATATAATTCGTATGGTGTTTGATTTGAATTTTGGCATAAAGCAGTACACACACATACATATGAGTAAAAAATTATATTTACGTACGTATAAAACAGATAAGACAAATGCAAATTAGTTTTGTTTTGTAGTTGTAGAGTGGTAACATTGAAGTAATATATATAGCAGTAGTAGTAATGATTTAATAGTAGTGGTAAAACAAAAGTAATAGTTGTTGTAGTAGTGGTGTTTGTATTTATTAGAAGAGAAAGCACATTAACATAAATACAGGCACAAAGAGAGCACAGAGAGCATTTTTATCAAACAAATTTGAATATTTTTGAATTTGTTACATGTACCAGATTAATGTGTTCATTTGTAGGGTAGTGTTAATCGTGTTGTGTATGTCGAATTCAAGGATTTAAAAATTTTCCATATTTTCCAACAAATATATTGAAAATTGTGTGTGTGAAGGGGGGGTTTTTTTTTTTGAAGAATTTGTTGATTTTTGTTTTTACAAACAAGCCATTTTCAACATTTAAAGTACATTTTAATTTTGTTCAACATCGAGTTATAAAAAAAAGGAAACAGAATGAAAGTAGAAAGAAAGAGATACAAAAAATGAAAGAAAGAAAAGAGAATGAAAAACCATTTAAAAACATTAATTAACATATTTTTTTGTGTGTCTAATACTAATTAGTTAAACATTCTTATATTATAGTTTGATTGTTATTCTATTTAATAAATGTCTAAAAAATACTACTATTTTAATAATTTAAAAAAAAAAGAAAAATATGTTTTGATAATTTTAAAAAAATCGTGCCATTTAAATTAAAACTATAAAATCTTAAAAAATATTTCGTTTATATTTTAAATTCTATAGAAAAGTTGTTAGCGATAATATGTAAATATTTTTGAATATTTCATTGTCTTAAAATTAAATACACTTGTAAACATACAAATATTGGTCTTTAATTTGTATTTAGTATATGTGTATCCTACATCACTTTTTGTGAATGAGTCCAAATGAGTATGTCCGTTGGCAAAGATCTATAAATAAAAAACTATAATATTCAACCTCAAATTGGCCGGCATGTAAGTACATATCAATTCTTTAACTAGAAATATGATATGTATACAATATAATTTACTTAAAAATGTAGTAAGAAATGTTTAGCCGTAATGCATAGATCGATGAATTTGTGATTAAGAAATTAGTATTAATAAATTTTGTCAATATTCCACCAATAAAATAGCGAACACCTACAAAATTTCAATATGTTAGAGCAAGCATACACAAAGTGCGGCGCTCGTACCTTTATCATATTTTTTTGTTAGCCTTTGATATAATTGTATTTATTTAGAGAAAATTCCGCATTTAAAAACTTTTCATTAAAGTTTAAATAATTCGAGATTTAACACATCAATGTACTGCAAATGTTCCTATTGTTTTCTTCTAAACTCAAACTTTTTGAAATACCATTTTTATTACCAAATTTTCATGGCATGCTAAGATCTAATGCGAGTATAAGAATTTTTACTAGGCTTAAAATATTTTTTCTCGTTTGTATTTATATTTCTAAAGTGAAGGGAAGCTAAAATTAAAGTAAAAATATTATTAAATTAATCAACCATATTAATTTAATTTTAATTTTAGTAATTGTCATTTTTATAGCAACTAATTACTTATTACATCAGTTTAAAAAAATTACTAGAAAACTTAATAGTTTTTGGACAATTAAAAATTATATTGCGTGAAGGAATTTACGATATACCCAGAATATCAGCAAATCGTTGGCGTTTTACGCGAAGGTAAAATTAAATCCTTGAAAAGAGATATTGTAGCACAGCAACATATTGAAAACAAGTAAGAAAATTGTAGTCGGCCTAGACCTATATCATGGTTTAGAGACCCTATCTCTTTGGTTCAACTAATTGGATATAGAAAATAAGCATAAACAAAATTTGAGTGGCATTGTTATTAATTTTTTTGGCTGCAGATATGAAAAAAGTTCACATCGGGTGCTATATTTATATGGGAACTAGGTCGAAAAATGGACCGATCCTGACCGTATTTGGCAAAGTCACTTATATTTTGAAAAAATATATACAAATCAAATTTGAGAAAAATATGTGCAATATTTTTGTGTTTTGATAGATTTAAGTGTCGGGAAGAGCTTTATATGGGCGCTATGACAAAGAATTGCCATACGGGTTTATTTTTGGACTAGTGATTAATGTTTATAATAAACACGTACAAACCCAATTTGACTGAGATCTATATGATAATTTGGATCATATGAAAATTTATGTCGATTTCATAGGGGTCATTTGTATGGCGACTAGGTCTGAGCATAGACCGAATTTACCAATTTCAATAGCGTTCATTCTATGGCAGATAAAAGTGTATATACCAAATTTGATCAATATTAATATTTGCGACCTGTAGTTTGATTAAAAAGTTTACACGTTTACACTAAATCGACTCAGAAAGTGATTCTGAAAGTGATTCTGAGTCGATTTGGTATATAAGCTCTTATCAGCCATAGGATGAACGCTATTGAAATTGGTAAAAATCGGTCCATGTTCAGACATAGTCGCCATACAAATGACCCCTATGAGATCGACATAAATTGCCATATTATCATATAGATCTCAGTCAAATTGGGTTTGTATGTGTTTATTATATACAGAAAGTGATTCTGAGTCGATCGATATAATAAAAGATGGGTGTAGATCATATATTTTTGGTGTTACAAACAGCAGCACAAAGTCATTACACTCAAACTATACAGTGGTATAAGGTATAAGAAAAGTTCGTAATGAATCGAAAGCTCTTTATTGATTTCCAAAATTATTCGCGCGTTTACTGGGGGGAAAATTTTTTAAACTATGTTTATTAACAGCAACAATAGAACTGTGTCCTGATACATCGAAAGATTTTGAAAATATATCTTTGAGCAGAACCACGGTACAGCGCCGGGTTGTTGAAATGGCTGATAACAAATATGACCAATTCAGAGAAAAATCTCAAAATACTAGGCATTTTTCTCTAGCTGTTGATGAGTCCACCGATATTTCATCAATGGCTCAATTTATGATATTTTTCCGTGATGATTTTGTTCATTTAGTTCATTGAAAGAACGGACCACTGGTCGTAATTTGTTGACTTGTCTATTTTGTGAATGTGAAAAAGCTGATTTTAATATGAAAAAAAGTTACGACAGATGGTGCTTGGAACAAATAAAGTTATGTTATCATTGCTGAAAAGTAATCTTGATAATCGAAAACTGTAACTATTTCTGTTCTAATTCATTATTCAGCAACAAAATCCTTGTGGAAAAGACTAAGGATTTGATCATGCTATGAAGGTAGTCATGTAGTAGTAAATTTTTTGTGAGGTCGGGTAGTTAAGCGCTGAAAAAATGTTACAAAGATTTTCTGATTTGCTGGAAGAGATCGAAATATTTTTAAACAATAAACAAAAACCTATTAAAGAAAATTTTAATGACAAATGGCTACGTGATTTTGCATTTCCTGTGAACATACCTAAATATTAAAAGTTTTAAATTGCAAGCTAAACATCAATTCATTACAGATATGACCAACCAATCCTTTAACTATTTCAAGTGGGCGTGGCCCCTCCCACATAAATTGAATAACATCATACTAACTATACTTAACTATTGTGATAGCAAGAGTTTTTAAACATTGAAATATTACATATGTTAGTAATGTGAGTAATCAGGACAAATTTGGGGCGGGATCCGACAGATGGGCGTGGCAGCTCTCATACAAAATAAATATTTAATATAAAATATCTAGAGCTATATAATAGTTAGAGCCTTCAAATTTTGTACGAGTTCATAAATTATTAATATTAGCAGTTGAAGTGAAAATGGGCGTGATTGGACAAGTGGGCGTGGCAGATCTCATACAAAGTTTTAACATATAATATCAGGAGTACTATTACAGCAAGAGTTCTGAAACTATGCACAAGTACATATTAAACTAATTTGAAGAGCTGCGAAAAAATGGGCGGGATCGGGCCAATGGGCGTGGCACCCACCATAAATATTCAAGTTAATATTCAAGTAAATATTCAATGTCATATATCTAGAGTACTGTAATATATAAAGTCTTGGAAGTTAGTGTGAGTTCATATGTTATCAACGTTAGTACTCGGAAAAAAATGGGCGGGAACAGACCAGTAGGCGTGGTATCCACTATACTAAGTAAATATATAATGTCATATATCGGGAGTAGCGTAAGAGTTAAAGCCTTAAAATTTTGTCTGAGTTCATAAGTTATTAATGTGAGTAAGTTTTTAAAGTGGGCGTATCTGCTGGTATAGGATATAATGAATATTAAAATATTATATATATCATAAAAACATTCTCAGAAAGTGTAAGAAATACTATTTATGATATAATTACAGCAGGTATATGAACTCACTAGAGTGTCTTTTCGGTATCGAAATATACCTACTTCTTTCAAAAGGGTTTGATTCACAGATTGCGAATCTGCCAAACATTCTTTTAAAACTGTTTAGGCAAAACAAAAACAATCAGAAATAAAGTACAAAAATAAATCTTTTTTTTACCATTCAAGGAGTTAGGAATTGTTTTGGTGGTATATTTTGAAGCCTCCGAACATGTTGAAAGATTTCAACTGCCAGAAAATTTTCACGAGACCAAATACCAACCACAAGATGCACCGGATTACGTTAGATTTGACCGCTATGACCATTGCCCTGCAACTTCTTACGATCCGCCAAAAGTATGTCTTAATATTTGTGGCAGTCGCACACGAAACGGATGCCAAAAAATGTCGAGTCCTCGCAAAAAAGAAAGACTGTTTTAAATGTTATCATTCAAAATAATGAGGACGTAAAATAAATTTAGTTTTAGGTGATAAGAAGTTATGAATTTATATTATTCTCTCACATCTTAAATAATTATTTTGTTATTTTATAAGTATTAAAATGCAACGAAGTACCTTTATATGAATAGGAATATATGCTTTTTTTCTTATTATTTTTTTTTGTTATTTAGTTATACTTAAATGCAATGAAGCAATAAAATGTGTTCGTAGTTCATCACAATTAGTTTTCAGCTTATGACCGTGCTATATACTCTTTTAAAAATGACCTAAAAAAAGTAGACTTTGCCAAAAAGAATTTTTATATTGATGTATCATAATGAATACAATCATTTTATTACTCAGGGACCAAATCACCGCATTCGATATCGAGTAAAATCAATCGAATCGACCACGATTCGCTTTTCTTCTTAACATTTATTCTTAACATTTTATTTTGGCAAATAAAAAAATGAAAGGGATATATTTCGTTCAAATTGGCATTGTGTGTATTTATTACACCCAATAATTAGTATTTCAACAATATGACTTGTAGGACTCCTATTCGTCATAGTCCCGATCTATCAAAGAACTTAAATATATATACAGAATTTTCTTAAAACTTGTTTGTATATTTTTGAACTCTTCGTCAAATCTGTACCTGTGAAAACAGTAATGGTAAACTATAAAAGAAACTCTGGTTTAGCACTCATATAAAAGCTGCGATTAGTCAGAGGGATTTGATTTTCAGCTGCTGGAAACGTTTTAAAACTGATGAGTTACACGAAGAATATTGTAATGTAAACATGCTATTCCAGTGTTTTTGAGTCAGCTGTTGGTTCGAAGAAAACTTGGAAAGCCTAAGAGAAATTGGTATTGGAAAGACTAAGAGAGTAGATTTATCTGACATTGATGTAGAAAATCTTAATGAACAATTTACTAATCATCCTAGTATTCCTTTAAACCTAACTTTCTACAATCAGACCAATGTGATCAATGGAAATGAGTTTCATTTTGAATCAAATGCTGTAGGCTTCGATAATATTCACCCACCATTTTTGAAAGCAGTGCTCCCTGTAATGCTATTTTATATAACATTCATTTTAGCATAATTTGAACAAAAACTATATTTCCTGCTAACTGGAAATATGCAAAAATAATACTTACAACGAAAGCAAATAGTGAATATCGGCCAATCGCTATACTGCTTTACTTAGCAAAAGTTTTTGAGAAGATATTACATCACCAATTATATCATTATATTAATGATAATGGTTTCCTTTCTAGTAGGCAATCGGGCTTTCGTGCAGCTGCTCTTATTGCCGTATCTAAAGAATTGCGTGAAAATTTGGATAAAGGCGACATTTCCTTTCTAGTTCTCCTAGATCACTCTAAGGCATTTGATACGGTTAACCATAATGTTCTTGCTATGAAATTGAGAAAAATGCTTAATTTCTCATTGTCATCAATGCGTTTCATATCTCCATACTTATCGGATCGTCATCAATCAGTATTTGTTAATAATATGAGATTACGCCCGTTATCTGTAGCAAAAGGTGTACCACAAAACTCTATTCTTGGTCCCCTCTTATTTACCATCTATGTAAATGATGATTTAACTAACCAATTATCATACTGTAATATGCATATCTATGCTGATGACGTTCAAGTCTACACTAGTAGTGATGTAAAGCAAATTGATGATTGTGTGTATAAACTTAATGAAGATCTTAACGGAATTCACATATGCAAATGGTCTTTAACTAAATCCCTCTAATTCAAAATGCTGAATTATAAACAAGAAATCTACGAAATTGCTTTCGGAACCAGCAATTATTTTCAACAACGAAATAATTGAAATCGTAAAAACAGCCAAAAATCTTGGTACAATATTTAATAATACTCTTACCTGGTCAGACCATATAAATGCTACTGCAGGAAAAGTTTACTCTATGTTGCGAACCTTATGGAAAACACAATATTTCACGCCACTTAAAATTCGCTTACAACTAGCAAAAACGTATTTAATGCCCACTTTTTTATATGGATGTGAAATTTTTGCAAAAACTGATATTATGAGTTAATGTTGCCTGCAATGCTGTTGTAAAATATGTTTATGGTATGGGTAAATATGACCGTGTATCATCAGTTGCGAAAAACTTGTATGGTGTTATGTTCGCTGACTTGTTACAAATACGAACTTTAGCTCTCCTCTACAAAATTGTATGTACTGATGAACCTTCGTATCTCGATAACAGAATAAAGTTTTCGTTATCACATAGGAATAATGATTTGACTCCAATTATACATCGAGCTTCAAAATCTGAATGGCGTTTTTATATTTTTTATATACGTTTTTGGAACCCTCTACCTCCGAACATACAATATAAGCAATGCCATGCATTTTAAAAGGTCCATTTTTGATCTTTATAGGCGTGCATAAACATGTTACGTTAAAATTAAAGTTTTAAATAATTCTTTTTTTGTTGTTTTAATTTAATTTTTGATTTGTTAGCTTAATTGTTTCCCCATTTTTAATTGTTGTACAACTATGATCCAATTTTGATTTCATTTAAACCTATTTTATTATTTTTTTTTTATATTTTCATCAAAATTTTAAATTTTACTTGTAAATGCTTTAACGTCATTGCTCATTACTCTTACTCCCCCTTTAATCTTATCATAAGACTATAAATCTTGATGTATGGGAAATCAAAATAAATAAATAAATAAAAATAAATAAATAAGCGAAATTCCATTTTCTGAGCGCACTCATATCAGAATTGCACTCGATATAGACTTATTCACATCGACAGGCAAAAAGTCACTCAGAATTGGTTTTTGTTTATTTTCTCTATCTCATTAGTTGGACTTAAGACAATTTTTCTAAATTCATGACGTAGGATATCGTATAGTCGGTTTAGACTGACTATAATTTTCTTACTTGTTGTTAGCAACTATCGGACTGACAACTGCTATTGTTTCTGCAAGTAAGAAAGTTATTTTCGTTAAAGATTGACTTTACGATATCTTTTACTATAAAATTCGGAAAAGAGTCTAAGGTTCAACCGTATTTGCTGACCTTGTAACAAGTATGAAACAAATTTTTGTGATATTATTATCTAAATGGTTATAAATATTGAATGTGACTATTATATGGGGACTAGGTCTAGAAAAGGTAGGGTAAAATATGTATTACTTTAACTGAATATCGTGAGGGTGCTCTATATAAAAAGTATGACTAACCTTGGTCCTAAACTCTTTAATATTGAATCGATGATTTACGGACATAAGAAACATATACATTAGGGTGTCCCAAAGAAAAAAAAATTGTCCCCCACCATTTTTGAAAGCATATAGGTTAAAGTGTTTTTGTGATTTATTTTTTAGATTTCTCGGAAGAGGCTTAGAGTGGCTAAAGTCGAATTTTACCCAAAAATCGGGTTTTCCAGACTTATTTTTAGTTTTACTTATTACTTTGCCCATAACCACGATTTTCTTTGTTACGAAGTCAATATTTTAAAAGAGGGTAATCTGGATCTTAGGGTAAGTTTAGTCGATCCCATTAGGGACATTTGTATGGGGGCTAGGTCTGAGCTTGAACCAATGTTCACTAAATTTGGTCTCGATCGAAGTTTCCGAACAAGTTATACACGGATACACAGACAGATGGACAGATTGCTAAGTAAAGGTGGGTTTCGATCAAGTATTTCTGCTAGTTACAAATTCATTATACTCTCACCACATAGAGTATAGAATTTGTTTATATATCTTGAGAAACATATTAGTTCTATAATGACAATTTATGATGAAAATACCTTAAAACCAGCTTATTATTGTTTTTTCATAAAGCTGCTTAAATAAGTAAGGATTAGAAAAGAAAACAATTTGAGGTTAATTATTATATCTTTAAGTCTGTATGTATGTTTCGGTATTGCAGTATATATGTATATATGTCATAAAAGAAAACATTTCTTAGCTACAGTGTTGTAGGATTATCCATAGTCGTTTTATACCGACCACATATGATTCAAATTAGAAAAAAATAGAATAAAAAAATTCTGTTTGTTTTGTTATAAACTTTTCTTTTTTAAATAAGTGTAAATACTTTGATATATTTATTTGATATTTCAGTTTTTTTTGTTGTTCAACAAATATTGAATCTTTTGTTTTTGGTTTTTTTCTTCTATTAAATAAAGTAATTGTGCGATATTATTAAGTTAAGTATTTGTTTCCCTATTTGTTTTTAAATATATATATCTTAAGTCTTCTATTTGATTTGAATGTGGATTTTAAGTTAAATATTTACTTTGATTTAATATTTGAGGAAATTAAAAAGAAGGAAAATAAAATTAGAAAGCAGGAGTTTTGATTATTCATTAGTGCAACAGCGGGGGGGTGAAAAATTCCAAATCAAGGTGAAAGTACAAGTGTAATAAAATTCCAAAGGGTTTAATGTTCTCAAGCCGAACTTTTTCTATGGCCTTAGCTACAACCAGCTATAACCATTAATGATTTCTCATTTCATTCTTCAATAAAAAGCTTCAGAAAAAATGTTGGACTAATTTTATAGAATGAAATCTTAAATTTTTTTTATTTTTCGCTTTTTTTTAAATAAATTTTTTGAATAACATAAAATATTCAGGGCGTATGATTATTTTTTTATTAGTAGAGCAGAAGAGATGTATACGTAAGAGTGATGTTTTTAATATTAAATCAAACATACATTAGTGTTTTATTACCCCCACACCTCAGTGGCAGAGGGTATATATAGGTTTTTCATTTCGTTTGTAACGTATCGAAATAAATTCCGGAGACCCCAAAACCATATATTTTATTATTCATTATAACAAGGGAAGTTGATTTTGCGATGCCCGTCTGTCTGTGGAAATCACGATCACGCCGCCAATATATAAGCTAGACCGTTCTTTTTTGTATGCAATCGTTTAATACCATCCCAAAAGAGTTGCTATTTAAAATCGTCAAAATCGGTCAAAGAGGTCATGAGTTATGAATAAAACTTTGAAAAAAACTCTTGAAAAAATAACATTTCCAGTGTGCTTGTTGTTTTTCTTAAGATATGTTGTATGTGTTGTAATTCTTCTTATCGTTGAAGTCATTGCAGTTGAGTGTATATTAATACTGCACATGTCACACTGGCCTAAGCAAGTATTACGACATATTTTATTTATAGTTAAAATTAAAATATTAAAAATTAAAAATTAAAAATTAAAAATTAAAAATAAAAAATTAAAAATTAAAAATTAAAAATTAAAAATTAAAAATTAAAAATTAAAAATTAAAAATTAAAAATTAAAAATTAAAGATTAAAAATTAAAAATTAAAAATTAAAAATTAAAAATTAAAAATTAAAAATTAAAAATTAAAAACTAAAAATTAAAAATTAAAAATTAAAAATTAAAAATTAAAAATTAAAAATTAAAAATTAAAAATTAAAAATTAAAAATTAAAAATTAAAAATTAAAAATTAAAAATTAAAAATTAAAAATTAAAAATTAAAAATTAAAAATTAAAAATTAAAAATTTAAGATTAAAAATTAAAAATTAAAAATTAAAAATTAAAAATTAAAAATTAAAAATTAAAAATTAAAAATTAAAAATTAAAAATTAAAAATTAAAAATTAAAAATTAAAAATTAAAAATTAAAAATTAAAAATTAAAAATTAAAAATTAAAAATTAAAAATTAAAAATTAAAAATTAAAAATTAAAAATTAAAAATTAAAAATTAAAAATTAAAAATTAAAAATTAAAAATTAAAAATTAAAAATTAAAAATTAAAAATTAAAAATTAAAAATTAAAAATTAAAAATTAAAAATTAAAAATTAAAAATTAAAAATTAAAAATTAAAAATTAAAAATTAAAAATTAAAAATTAAAAATTAAAAATTAAAAATTAAAAATTAAAAATTAAAAATTAAAAATTAAAAATTAAAAATTAAAAATTAAAAATTAAAAATTAAAAATTAAAAATTAAAAATTAAAAATTAAAAATTAAAAATTAAAAATTAAAAATTAAAAATTAAAAATTAAAAATTAAAAATTAAAAATTAAAAATTAAAAATTAAAAATTAAAAATTAAAAATTAAAAATTAAAAATTAAAAATTAAAAATTAAAAATTAAAAATTAAAAATTAAAAATTAAAAATTAAAAATTAAAAATTAAAAATTAAAAATTAAAAATTAAAAATTAAAAATTAAAAATTAAAAATTAAAAATTAAAAATTAAAAATTAAAAATTAAAAATTAAAAATTAAAAATTAAAAATTAAAAATTAAAAATTAAAAATTAAAAATTAAAAATTAAAAATTAAAAATTAAAAATTAAAAATTAAAAATTAAAAATTAAAAATTAAAAATTAAAAATTAAAAAATAAAAATTAAAAATTAAAAATTGAAAATTAAAAATTAAAAATTAAAAATTAAAAATTAAAAATTAAAAATTAAAAATTAAAAATTAAAAATTAAAAATTAAAAATTAAAAATTAAAAATTAAAAATTAAAAATTAAAAATTAAAAATTAAAAATTAAAAATTAAAAATTAAAAATTAAAAATTAAAAATTAAAAATTAAAAATTAAAAATTAAAAATTAAAAATTAAAAATTAAAAATTAAAAATTAAAAATAAAAAATTTAAAATGGAAAATAATTGTGTGGAGACACAGCCGAATTTAACACTCTTACTTGTTTATTATATATTTTTTTTATATGGATATACTATTAATAAATATTATTTATTTAAGCTTAGCTACAATTTTGCTGTAGAATGAAATGAGATATCATTAATGGTTTTTGAGCTAAAAAACCAAGCAAACAAACATCAAATTAAATGTTCGACAGAATTTTTGTCTCATCAAAATACGAGTGTTAATTTTGACTCTTGAGAAAATTATATTATGAAAAATCAAAACCCTTTTTAAGATATAAAAAAAAGACTAAGCATTCAGTTTTTCTGTTATATATACTAACAATTCTTCTACTTAATATCCATTGTCGCTGTTTTTTAAATATTAATTTTTTTTTACCCTTAAACCTACAAAATGTTTTTAACTTGCATCACATAAAATTTTGAAGCATTTATATTTAATTTTACTTAGATTTTTTTTCCAATATTGAACCTTGTTAGCTCAGCTCTAGAACAATTGACACAAACTTCTTACTACCAACTAATAAAGCATAAATATGTTTTTCGTTATTTTCAAAATATTACTTAGAATTAATTAAATTTATTTTGCACAATTATGATTTGATAAACTTATTTTACGTGGATTTATTGTTAATGTTTAGGTAATTATTGATGTGTTTTGTTTTATTTTTTTTTTGTTATTTATTTGGATTGAAAAATTTAACGTCCTAGGGGGGCTTTTTGATTTAAACTTTGTAATTGTCGCGCAGTAGTGTTAGTATTATCCACATGAAATTCATCCATTTGACAGTAGATCATGTATCTGTTCAGCATTGTTTTCGCAATATCAGTTTTGCAGATGTTTGATTTGTTAATTGTTTTTGGTTCGTTTATTTTGTTAATGAGAGAAAGGCAATATATACAGAGAGATACATCAAAAAATTAGGCAAAAATTTTTGATTTGAAATTTATTTTTTGCATATTAAAAAACATTTTAAATGTTGTTAATATACGTACAAAAGAAATATATAATATATACGAAATAGATACATTGGTTAACAGTCCTACATGTAACGATTGGAAAATTAACAAATTTTCAATATCACAATTAATTTAGACAACATTGAGTACAGATACAATGCGAGTAAATAAGTATGATTAGTAGTTTTAAGTAATAAAACTCTAGTTAGAAGTTAAAAATAGTTTAAGAAGAAAAAGTTTAGCAAGTAATACAAATGCGTTTTTTTTGTTGCATAAAAAAGCAATGAATGAATTTATGATATTTTCGTAGTGTTTTAATGAGTTGAATAGAAATTAATAAGTTAACATATTTTGTTTTTCCAATATCCTAACATGAGTATGAAATGAAGTGAGTGTACAAAACAGAATCATAACAGTTATCTATAATATTAATAGGCTAGGTGATTTCTTGTGACCGATGTTTTGTTCAACCGTTTTATCCCGATTTTGATCAAACGCATATTATTTGAAAGGTAGTTCTTTTTAGCCGTTTTGCAAATTTACAGATTTTTAAATTTTTTTCCTTTATTTTGAGTAAATTACATTTAAAGTTGCTACTAACACATACATAAAATTATACATATGGTATGTGTGTTTTATTAAATTTGTTAATATGTTTGTTAATGAGTTTGTTATCTTCATTCACAATAATAATCAACCAAAAAAGTGGTGGTTTGTGAATTGGCTAAGTTGAGAAATAAAGTTGCCTAGAAATTGCACTCGAATTTCGAGCGCTGGAATCTGCAAGTATGATATTTTTTTTTATAGTGTGACATTAGTAAGTTTTTATAGAAAACTCACTTTTTTGTATGCAAATTTAATTTTATAAGAGGAGATATTTTACGTATTATAGTATTATGATTCTACACGGAGAGAAAATATAGATATATTGTGGCAATCGAATACTTTGTGATTATATCAAAACTAAATATTTATTAAAAATTGATTAAATTTAATATTTTGTAAAATGAATTAAAAATTAGTCAAAAACTAACTGCTAAGCTACGTTCACTTTTAGAGGATTATAATCAGTATACTTTGGCAAAGCATCATAAATTAATTCAGTCTTGAACAACGCTACCAAATTATCTAAAGCAGTCATCGATTCCCGGCACTTATGGACGCTGTTTTAGAGCTATGGAATTCATTTTTAGCTTCAAGAGTTTATCAGTAAACAAAATTGCCGTATATAGATAAAGGCTAATCTACAACGGACCCTACAGACTCCATTTCATTCAGAAAAATGCACCGTTTGGTGTTGTTTACACGCTATTGTCATCATTGAACATTTTTTTTTTATTAACAAATGAAGCCGTTGATCACGTTATGGTTAATGGATATCGTTACCGCAGCATGATCAATACTTTTTTGTATAAAAATATGGATGATATTGATCCGGATAAGATGTGGTTTCAACAAGATGGCGTTATTGGGATCGAAATTTGGCGATAAGTTGATTTCGCGAAATGGACCTGTCAATTGGTCGTGCGATTTGACATTCTGCTACGCGAAGTCACTGGTTTATGCTGGTAAATTGACGCTTTGGAGGACAAAATTGCTCGTGTTATTCATGATATATGGCCAGCAATGTACAAAAAATTCGCCTAATTTTGAACGTACAGAATGGGCTTCCCCACGAAAGCCGCGGTGTTTATATGCCCGACATCATTTTCAAATGTGAATGCCATATATTGGTCTTTTCTTTACAACTTGAAGTTCTATTGCGGCTCGTGGATAAAATATCAACCATTCCGGTCTAAGATGCTTAAATTCGCGATATAAGTGATTTAATTGTCCCCGCCAAGATTCTATGTTTTTCAATCTGGAAATCCTAAAGATAGTTGAATTGATATCTAATTATATGTTTACTACAGACTTACAGAATATTTGTGAGTTAATGAATGTTATAACGATTCTTATTTCAGTTATTTTAACTATTTTATTCGATGGGGTAAAATTTATAAAAGTCAAGTTAGAGAAAAATCAAGCAGAGTTCAGAAAATTCTGGATTGAAACTGAAAACAGAACAGCTCTGGAGCAAGCTGCATATAATTGACCACGAACGAAGCATTAATATTCCAAATCCAAGCCGCAGTTTATTTAATTAAAGCAAAAAAATGTTTTATTTAAACTTTGCTGGAACAGCTACATTCGTACTCTTTTGATTGGATTTGAAAAGTGCATCTTTGTTAATATTGAACTCAATTCAACCACGCGCTTAGGTCTTGCTCTCGATCGCTTATGTAAACACAAACCAACCACGTATTCAAGTGTAGCTGTTGATCGTTCATGAAATTAATATCTTTTCACACATTGTAGTGGCATATATTCCTGAGGGCATGAACAAGTAAGATTTATGCTACAGCATGATCAGATAAAAGTTTTGCAAATATTTTTCTTTAATTTAAATATTATATGGCATGAATTTTTGCAAAATCTGACCCACCTATGGCGTCTAACACAAAAAGAAAAAAACTTGGAGCACCTCACGAATGTATAGCTTCAGTGGTTCAGTCAGCACGGCTACTTACATTACGTCATCCAAACTATCAAGGATCTCTATCATAGTAATTGCAATATATGATATTCAATAACTATTTTGTATAGCAAGACCCATTCCTATTTATCCGATATCAAGAAATATGATATTTAAAATGCAATTCGTATGTAAGTTGATAGGCCCATTCCACCTCACACAAATTTGCAAAGGTCTCGCTATAATAGTACTTAAAATAGCATATGCGGCATTCAGTAATTTCTTTTTAAGGGAGGTTATACACCCATCTTTCATATCCCGTCCGGCAAAGCTACTTACACCAACAATGGATGACGTCACATAAAGTAGAAAAACCTCTCCCTGTCATGGTGCTCGATATATATGATTTTGAATAATTTCTTTGTTTGTGGGGTGACACGCTCACTTATCCGATCCCTCAGATTTTCGATACGGCTACTCATAAATAGTAATAATAATTTTGAAAGCTCTCCCTATCATAGTACTCGAGATATATTATATTAAGTAATTACTTTCTGTGGGATGTGCCACACCCACTGCACTAAAAATTTCATAAAAATCGGAGCAGCCGCTTAGGAGTAGTTCACTATATGTGAGAAAACATTTAATACTCTATCGGAATCGGCTGCTTTCTCGATAACTTGTTTTCGCACGTAGACCAAGACCAGGACACAAATAAAAATTAAAGTAGATGCTATAATTAATAACTGGTATAGCCCAGCATTCGAAATTTTTTACATTAAATCTTTGTCTTGTTTTTTGAATTCATATATGGGGCGTTTCATGTCGAGTGATCCAACTTTTAAAACCGATGTCATCCGATCGGGATGAAATTTGCACCAAGGTTAGTCCTATTGGATAGTAGCTTAAACACAATATTTCAACAAGATTGATCCAGAACTCTCTGAGTTAGAGTGGATCAAAATTTGACATTTTGACCAAACAGGTGTTTTTTCTCATCCATGTAACTTTTTACCTATTGTTCTTAACAAAATTTGTACCAAATAGTTTAGATTACTATTTCTTCAGTCTTTCGGAAAATTAAAAAAAAATTTTTTTTTTTGATTTTTTTTTCAAAATCAAAAATTTTTTGACTTTTTGTCGAAAAAGGATTTTTTTTTTGGCTCAAAAGAAAGCTTAGGTTTTTTCCTTTAAGAGCTTTTTGGTCGCTTAGTGGGATGCGAGTAGGATATCTATCAAAAAAAATGTTCTGTAACTCAAACAACGGTTTTTAAATTTTTAGCATATACACTAATTTTAGTTTTTTCCTATTAGTGTGTAAGTGTTTCCAAACCCTTAAATATAAAGCATACACTGAGAAACTAGACAAATTAACTTTTCCGATTGTATGTATTACCTAACTAAAATTTCATACCTTCGATACTGTAATACACGTAATATGTTTACCTCAGGAAAAAATTCCTTTTTTTTATAGAAATGTTGAAAATTAATTTTTTTATTTATTTCTAATAATAATTAAATTAATATATAATAATAATAATAAAAATAAAAAAATAAATAATTTATTAGATCCAATTATAACATAACTATTTTTTAAATTAATTTATTCTAGCTGATGAAGTATTTAATTTTTGTAAATTTTTAAATATCCAGTCTTTCATCCAGCTTATTTATCGCCTTTATTTGCTGCTTTTTTCCCAATCTTTTCTAGGCGTTATTTGGTTCAGCTGTTGCTTAAACTGATGTTGAAGGAAATCAACATAAAGTGCTTAACAGATGACTCGCCAGAAGATTTACACGAATACCACGATTGCCTTAAATTGACTATGTGTCCTAATGCAACAACTTCTTGCCACTTAAGTGAAGTTCAAATTGCCTGGAAACCGCATTCATGAAAGAGAATTTAATCAACTCTTTTGATCGCGTATATATTGAGGAGGTGAAATTTGAATCTTGGATTCAGACTGACAGATGCACGTTGCAAACAAAATTGTGTCTAAACTACTATCCAATAGGACTAACCTTGGTGCAAATTTCATCCCGATCGGAAGACATTGGTTTTAAAAGATGGATCACTTGACATGAAACGCCCCATATATTGAAAAACTTGAATATTTAATTAAGCCTAAAGGTATGTTAATCAATTTTAGCAATTCACAATTCAACACAGAGCATCTAATATATAATTAAATCATTAGCATTAACAGGGTGTAACGAATTATTATAAATATTTTATTTTGTTTAATTTAAAATATTTTTAAAACAGATTATACATAAATTTTATCAGTCTCAGCTTCTCGTCCATATGAGCTATAACTATGCCAATTTTCACACTCCTCTGTGCTCGCATATTGCTTAAAAAGGGAACTAAATATTTACCTACACGTATTAGTATATAGATAAACCGAATTAGAAGAAAAATAAAAATATTTTGAGATCGAGAACTTACTATATGGATCAACTGTATGTGAGTTTTGATTTAAAATTCAAATAAACCATTATACAGAACATCCCAAAATGTTAGGATTTTATTAAATAACAAGGGCAAAAGCATGTCTTATGTGCTGTATGGTAGGCCTTGTAAATACCTTTCATATGGTGTCCAATTTATATAAAATGTGAAAAATCAACCAAAATGATACCTTTTTTGCACCCTTAATATGATATTGTGCAGCTATCTGCAGATGCCCCCATGCAGACTTTCCTTGTTCGTAGCTTCACAAGAGGTTCAATTAAAATAATACCAATGTTTTACTTTTAGCATTTCGCTTAGCAACATATTATAATATAAAATATGATTCTGTTTGTGTACAAATCTGTTTATGGAATCAACAATCTTAAAGCCATTTACATGATGAATGAGATGGAACATTAAAAAAGAGCCATACGAGTGTGATTAATATGATTGACAGCGACAATAAGTTGCATTTGCAAATTTGTCGTTAAAAGTTACAATACCATTTAATTAAAAATAAATAATAATACGATTATGTTTTATGATGTATGGTAATTTGATGATATCAATAATAATATGCACTTAAAAGAACTGTAATCTAACTAATTATAAATTAAAACATTTTTTTTTATCTTTGGCACCATTATCAAAAAAAAAAAAAAAAAAAATAAAAATAAAAACAAAAGATAATTTCAAAACTAAAGTTGGTTTTAACAAAAAGCGTGAAGTATAAACTTAACAAAAATATATTTGTTATTGCTGCTACATAATATAATTTGAGTTGGACAGGGAGGATGTGGTTGTTACAAATGAGAAAATATATTCTATAGAGAATTTTAAATAATATTTACTATTATGCCACTATGCTAATATAAAGCAAATACAAGTTTGTATATGTATGCACCTACACTACCCAACAAAATATTTGTTTATTAAAGGAAGAATTGAGTCTTTAAAGGTTAAATATGTCTCTATATATGAGAAGATAAGAATAACTTTTACATTAAATCAGTTGTTTAAATTTATGAAATTTCAACAACGAAAATTTTTGCTGGGTAATTAAGTACAGCCACATAGAATAAAAACCTGAATATAAACACACACACACGCACACATAAACATAAATTTGTATTACATAGTGCTAATTTTAAAATCTTTTCACACAAATCTCCGTTGTGTAACATAGAGACACACGCACACATACACATGAACGCATTCACAGCCCTACACTAATGTATTATTGAATAACATTATTTAACTATAATATATAATGTATTGTATTAGGTTTATGTGTATAATGTATAATTTACCTGGCAGGTAATATTAATGCATCAAATTCTGTTGATAAATGTCGACGTATAATATTCTTTGATGATGGTATACCCAATGCTGTTGCCATTGTATCACCCGAAAATGATGGCTCCAAAACAACTAAGCCGCCATGAACACCGCTATCTGTAATTATATAGTAAATACAACAATTATGGCATTAAATAATATTAAAGTAATTATTTCGGAATTATAAGGTAAATTGTCCAATTTGGCTAAGGCGATTAAGTATAACATGTCAGTATGTAATTGATATCGATTAGAATTTTGATTCTTTTCTACAATGAAACAAGTAAGAATATAATAGGCCATCTAGACCGACTATGCGATACCCTATACCATGCGTTCAGAGAATTAGTCTTAGGTCCAACTAATTGAGTATATAAATTATGCATAAACCATATGCATAAACCAAATTATATGGGGACTACGCCGAAAAATTGACCGACTCTGTCCATATTCATATTTGATAAAGGTACTTCTTTGTTTTGTAAAAACGCATACAAACCAAATTTGGATGCTGCTTTATATGGGAACTATGACTAAGAATTATGCTATTTTTTATACCCTATACCACTATGTGGTTTGGGTATAATGACTTTGTGCTGCTGTTTGTAACAACCAAAAATATTTGACCTACACTGTTCTTTAATTATACCGATCGAATCAGAATCACCATCTGATTCGATTTAACGATGTCCGTCCGTCCGTCCGTCCGTCTGTGTGTCCATGTAAAGCTTGTAATCAAACTGCAGGTCGCAAATATGAATATATTTTGATGAAATTTGGTACTTAATCTTTTATCGGCCATGGGATAAACGCTGTTGAAATTGGTGAGAATCGGTCCATGTTCAGACCTAGCCCCCATACAAATGACCCCTATGAAATCGACTTAAATTGCCATAAGATTCAAATTATCATATAAATCTTAGTCAAATTGGGTTTGTATGTATATATTACATCCATTAATGAGTAGTCCAAAAATGATCCCTATTGAACAACTCTTAGTCATAGGCCCCATATAGAGCTTCTTCCCGATCTTCACTTAAATCTATCAAAAAACAAAAATATTGCACTAATTCCTCTCAAATTTTGTTTGTATATATTTTTGCGAAATACAAGAGACTTTACCAAACATGGTCAGGATCGGTCCATTTTTAGGCCTATCCCCCATATAGATATAGCATCCGATATGAACTTTTTCATATCTGCAGCCGAAAAAATTAATAAAAATCCCACTCAAATTTGGTTTATGCTTATTTTCTATATCCAGTTAGTTGGGCCTGAGAGATAGGGTCTCTAAACGCATGGTATAGGGTATCGTATAGTCGGTCTAGACCGACTATAATATTCTTACTTGTTTTCTCATGCATTTATTTATTGGATCTTCATATAGTGAACTAACAATAGTTATTCAAATCTTAGAACTAATACTTAACTTATTAAATCCGGCCAGTGCCAGAAAAAATTTAATGTTTCTACATTAATTAATAAATAAATATTCATTGGTTTAGATAACCTCAAACATTTATTATAAGATTAGCAGTCTCTCTCCTTCTTAGGTATTGGTGGATTTTGCTATAAAGCAGTTTTTTTTTTTTGATCTAGCATAATGGCTAAAAAGCACCGTCTGACAAAACTATTCGTGGTTTTGTGTCGAATTTTGTTGAGTAAGGGATAGTGGGAGATCTCCACATGCCATTTGTCAACGCTGAAGGCGTTCCAATGAACTGGTTGAAGGATAATTTGCACAGTTTGAATGATAACACTAGCCAACAAAGTTTTGGACTGGCATCTTTCCTAGGGTAATTTGGTGGGCTGAATTCGAATCTGTAATTGGGTTTCCTCTATCACGTCATTATTCGTTTTTTACATAAAAAATCATTAGTTTATTTAAAAATCAATGAATCTTCAAAAGTGAATGGCGTTATTTGAACGTCGCACACAGGGGTATTTGGTACCAAAACTGTCGATTAATTCCCAGGCCCCTCAAACTGATAATTTTTTGTTAGCATAAGCCGAAAAAATTAAATAACATTTATCGATAACTCGCTTAGTTATCGAGATATCTGAGGTTGAAGTTTTAAAATATCGATAACTTTTTTTTATTATTTATTTTTTATTTATTTTTTATTATTTTATTATAAATTAGGTAGAATCAATAAATTATGCATCATCATTACTATCATCGTCTTCATCAGTATCTTCCTCGTCGGAATCACTGCCATGAGCACTGTTATTGTCTCTGACATGAGCTTTTCCCAAATTTAAGGATGGAGATTGTAACAGATCCAAAGCCATTTTTGGTAGGCTTTGCAATTTTTTGTTAGGCAATTTTCTCCTGCTTGATATTATTGGATCAGAGGTAATCAGCATCATATTAAAAACGTCTTGATTGGATTTTTCTCGACTCATTTTTCTAGAATAACTTTCGCGATATTTTTTGAAATCTTTGTTGCGAGCTTCCTGCGCTTCTTCCGATAATTGGCCAATCGGTAACAATGCGTATGCTATTATTTCAGGTCCGTGAATAAAAAATTTATGCAATGTTGGAGGCATATAGTACCATGGATAATTTTCTACAAAGATTCTAGCCGTTTGATGTGCAAACTCCCGAAACTTATCTTCATTTACTTCATGACCACAAGAAACCACAATCAGTATATTATGCATTCTGACTATTAAATTAACTTTAATTTTAGTAATTTCCGCTGAGAGTTCCGCATTCTGAAAAAAACGCCTGGCCGTATTTCCATCGTTAGAGTTACCGAATCCGGGTTTTGGACGATCAATAATTAACCCACACCTCTCTTTAAATTGTTTTTGAATTTCTGCTTTAGTTTCTTCAACAGTTTGCTTTTCAGAGTCTGATCTAGCTTGCCATTTTTTGATTGGCAGTTTATAAGACAAATGAAGAAGGCACTCAAAAAATCTAATCCATCCATGCAAAATTGATAACCCAAATTGTAAATTATCAGTGTTAATTTCCTTTTTTATCATTTTATCGATTTGGTTGAAATCTTTGCTGGTGGAGCCGCATAAGTAACACTTTTGTGTAGATGTAGTTTCAGTGAGAGCGTTACAAACTTTTCCGTCTATCATCGATAATATTAAACTATGTCTTACTACTACAACTTTCTCACCAAGTGCCACAGTTGAATTAGTTAGATGTTTAATTTCTTCACGGACTCTATCATGCTCTAGCTTTGAAATAATTGCAGTTTCTTTGATGAACGCTATTTTCAATGGTCTGCAGAATCTGGTTGAAGAAGGGCGAGGATTCTGCCATATAATTTTTTCCCCGCATACCAACCTTAATGGCACAATTGATGTTATTAACACAGAGGAATCACTAGCTTCTGTGCCATGAAATGCTTGTTTATATGAGCTATGGCCAGAACTCCCATCGAAACCCCATTTTGTGTATAAACAAAATTCAGACAGGTCTTCTTTGTTTAAAGAATCAACCACACAGTCTTGTAGCAGTACTAGGCGTTCAACAGTGTGATTAAGAAGCGCCTGTAAGCCAACTTCGGCGGAAGATTCACATACACTCATACTATCGTTTTTTTGGATAGCATAGTTTTTTTGCAAACTGGACAGCAGTGTACGAGGGAAACCTTTCTGGATCAGACTGTTTCACAATATTATATTGATGCCGCGATAGTCCAGCTTCAACCACAACAGCTAATGCTTCTTCACTACTCATTTTGTTGGACACCACCGACTTAAGTATATTTTTTCTGTATTTGTCAACTCTCGTTGGTGACGAACAAGCTACATCATGTACTAACTTAGACGCCCCAATATTACCAGATTCCCTTAACTTTACTTGAGTTGCAAAAGTAAGCATTGACAAGGATGTCTCTCAAATCCTTAGTTTTTTTGTACTTTGTTTTTGAGTCGCATTCTTCGAAAGCAATTTCTTTACGACCTCGTTTCAGCTGTTTAGTACAAAAAGAAATAGAAGAGTCTAACCAATTCCGATTGGTTTTAAAAAAACGTTCTTCTATTCTATGACATCTTGACCATCGGGTTTTAAATTCGGAGATGAAAAGATTTATTGTGGCATTAAAAGCAGGAATATCTTCCTCTGATGGTCAAGTGCGCTTCTTCATTTCTTCCCTTAAATAGTTGAACTTATCCTCAAAACGCTGCAAAACTGAGTTTTTCATCAAGTCGTACAGATATTGGCGAGTGAAGAAAAGAGTGTTTGAACTTATCCCTAATAAAATAGTTAATACATTTGTAAGCTTTTAAAGTGCAAATTACTTTTCATTTAACTTTTCACAATTAAATTGACACTCACTGGGACAAAACTAACATTGTGTCGCGAAAAATACAAACTGGAACGCAAACACTCGGAAACAACAACACAAAACAAATAATAAACCCTCAGCAACTGAGTCACAAATCAGTAATACAACAACAACATAAAACAAATAATAAACACTAAGAACAAAACAAAACAGAAACACTTAACGCCAGCACCACAAAACATGCGTGGAAATTGTGCATTTTTATCCATTGAGTTTAGGAACAAAAAGTGGGATTAATCAAAAAAGGCACAAAAGGGCACCTCAATTTTATGCAGGAATATTGTCTACGATCCACAAAATTAGAAAAAAAAAACTTAGAGCCCTATCTAGCCCTACAATGAACTATATGTCCATCTATGTATTCAAAACAGGCAAATTTTGTGGAGTTTAAACAAAAAAACAAAATTTAAAATATTAGATCACTTTTTTTTCCTAAAATTTTTTTTCCGAAAAATAGTTTAATACCTGACGTTGAAGGCTCCATACTCAGAATTTAATTTTACTTCAAGTTTTTTTTAACGAAAAACACTTTGATAAACTTGTAAATATCACTTTTACAGCGACCGCAAGCGAACAGAAAATGAAAGTGTGAATTCAACAACACAATGCAGCTACACTATACAACTTAGAACCGTTATAATTTCGGTTAGTGATGCAGAATTATGTCTACTTTCAACGAGTATTAAGTATTCGAGTGTAACTTCAAAAATATTTTTTTAATTAATCGACAGTTTTGATACCCAATAACCCACTGTGCGTCGTTTGTATTTTGTTGGTTCGGTTTCACGTATTAGAGTCCAGCAATAGTTTCCCAGCATGCTTTTGTCCCAAAATCCTTGATAATTTCTTTAAATTTTCATTAAATCTTGGTGAGCACGCTCCCCTTCTGCGTCGCGCACCGCACCTAGAAAAAACTCTAAATGAGAACAAAGAAAATGCATTTTGAGGGACATTCGTGCACCTAATTCGTGATAATTTTTCAATAGTTCAGGAACAATTTGCCTGTAGTTTTCACTCTTATTGTTTCCAAGAAAACTGTCCACGATGCTCTTGAAAGATTTCCAGGCTGCATATTTTTTCTCCAATAAACATTGTGAAAAATTGTCATCATTCAAAAGCTTCTTGATTTAGGACCAACAACTATGCCTTCTTTGATTTTAGCATATGAAATTTTAGGAAACCCCGCTAACAAATATTTAAATGCTGCACCATCTTTGTGCAGAGCCTTGAAAAAGATTTTATAATGACACAATTTTATGTGCACCGGCGCACAGTGGCGCCCGTAGAGCAAACGAGGTTGCAAAAATCAAAATTTTCATGTGCGCCGACGAATAAACCCATATTATAGGAAACTTTTCAACGATTTCAAATATGCTACTCTTCATAATATCACATTTTCAGTTTAGAAGATATAACCGTTCAAAGTTGACCGACTTTCGGTTTTCAAAAAAAATACACAATTTTTAGTCAATTTGTTGCGATTTCAGGTGTAATATCACGAAAAATAGGTAACGAATCGCCTTATTTTTTGTTCGTATTGGTTGATGTATTTATTAAATGTATAATGATAAAAAAAAATGAACTGTTTGCTTTGTGTTTCTCCTGGTAAATCACTATTTAAAAACTATCCGTTTTTTCACTATTTTTCAACTTTGACGGAAAATAAAAAAATCTATATTTTTCTATATTTGCCATATTTGCAAAACATGTTCTTTGATTATTTCTTTACATAATTCAAAAGGTTTTATCTACCCGTACGTGCCCGTATGGCTTCTAGAGGTAAAAAAGGTTAAAAAGACATGGTTGCAGAAATTGTATGGCGTGCATCCCTTACATGTTTTGACTGACAGTAGTTTGATCTAATAGTTTGAAAATTGCATTTTAAGTCGGTTGCCTGCCTGTGAGCCTCTGCCAAAGTCGACTCCCAATATTTTGTTACATACACAGGATGCACAAAAAACTACTCATTGAAATTCGCAGGTACGCACCTCACTTAAAAATTACTTCGGAGTACAAATGGTCAAGAACAATATTGACTTATGGTCCCTCCAGGTAGGCACAAATCTTATTTAGACACGAGCATAATATCAAAATTGCATAATGCAGCCTAAATCCATATGTATGCAGGGCACATGTAAATTTTTAGGCATGGTAGCATAAGCCTATATATTGCAAAATAAGCATAATGCCTGGATTAGTCTACGACTGAAAGTTGGCCCAGCAAGTACTAAAACCATGGCGTTAAACAATTTAAGTAGTGAAAACATGGCGTTAAACAATTTAAAATTATTTGAACTGTTTAGAAGGTCAACCACACCAAAGTTTTTCACGGAAGCTGCTTTAGAAGAACTTGATAGCTTATTCGGAAATATTGAGAGAAGCGAAATTATAAAAAATAATTTTTATCTGATATATGCAAATATTAAGGCAAAATGGATGAAATCTAATCGAACCATTCAGAACTTCAACTCCAAATACGAGGACTAGCTTAATGAAGACACCATCATGGATATATTGGCAGTAGATAAACGCACCACATTAACCAGAGCAAAAGGAAGGCCAAAAAAAAGTATTGAGGTGTGTTCAATTTTCACAAGAAAGAGGAAACTTTCCGATGCCACCAATGACTTGACCACGAAGCATTTATCGGAAGCGCTGTCTATGAAATATACAAAGGATAGTGAAAGAGTTAGGTCGCAGATTACAAAATCTGTTGCTGATGCAAGCCCACTGCGACTAAAAAGGATTAAGGAAAGCATTCCCAAGCCCACAAACGCACACATTAAAAAGTATGGTTCCGAAAAAGCCTTGGCCTTGTTTATGGACCTACAACTTTCAAAAGAAAAATATGAGATACTACGGGCATCCTTGATGCGACACGGGGCTGACGTTTTACCTGGATACAAGCAGATTACGCAAGCCAAAATAAATTCACGACCACTGCATACGGAGTTTACGGAAGTCTCTGTGAAAGCCAATCTGCAGGATCTCATGGGCCATACAGCAAAACGGTTGTTGGAGAGTCTTCCTAAAAATGAGGTGAAAATTCTTCCTGAGAAACTGACATTGATCAGCAAGTGGGGCTGCGATGGATCATCCGGACAAAGCGTTTATAAGCAAAGGATATCTTCCGATGACGCTACAATATCGGACGGAAATATGTTTATGGCATCTGTTGTTCCATTGCGGCTAAAATCTGATGTTTCCCTACACTGGAAAAATCCACGTACGTCATCAGTGCATTATTGCCGACCAATAATGTTTCAGTTTGCAAGGGAATCGGCAGAACGCATAAGGACCACGGTGAAGGACATTGAAGAACAAATAAGCAAGATTAAGCCTACAAAGCTGCAAATTGCAGAAGGAAAATATATTGAATGCAATTACAAGTTCCACCTGACCATGGTTGACGGAAAAGTCGTAAACGAACTGACAGGAACAACCTCAACATTGTCATGCCCGATTTGCAAAAAGAGTCAGAAGAACTTTGGTAATTTAAACGATTCTACAAACGAGGAGAATTACGAATATGGAATGTCACCATTGCACGCAAGGATAAGGTGTATGGAGTTCTTGCTAAAACTGGCGTATACCCTACCACAAGAGGAGGAAAACTTCGATGAAAATACATCAATAAAGGATAAGGAAAAGACCAGAAAGAAGCAAATACAGGATGCTTTTTTTAAACAAGTTGGACTAAAAGTAGACTGTCCCAAGCACGGATACGGTAACACAAACGATGGAAACACTTCTAGGAGATTTTTTGAAAATGATGAGGCAGTAACTAGAATCACTGGAATTGACAATCAAATCGTGAAAAGATTGGGAACGATGTTGAATGTTTTAAACTCAGAGGAAAATGTCAATTCTACAAAATATGGAGAATATGCATCGAAAACTGCATCTCTTTTAGCAGAAATGTATCCACAGAAGAAGTTGACCCCGACCGTCCATAAAATATTGGCGCATGACAAAGATATAATTGAGTACCAGTCTTTGCCAATTGGAGATCTTTCTGAAGAAGCACAGGAGTCTCTTAACAAATTTTATAAAAAATATAGATTGCAGAACACATTCAAAGCATCAAGGATAAGGAAAAATGAGGACCTCTTCAACATGCTGGCAGCATCTTCCGATCCACTTATTTCTTCCCTGCGGCATGTGAAGTCACAATAGAGTTAGAAAATAATTATAGTTTAGAAATGATTAGTCTTTTAGATATACCTTCTCTTAAGAATTGTGATGAATATTTTACAGAAAATTGAAAAAATAAATTTAAAAAAGAATTAATTTTTTTTTAATTTGTTGGGTAAAAAGTAAAGAAAAAAAATAAAAACAATCTAAAAATGTAAAAATAATTTTTTTTAGTTACCATAAAATTGATTTTTCTACAAATTTTGACTTTGATAACCCATAAGTAGCACCCTTTCCAAACGCTCATTTCATAGGATGAACAGTTATCTATCATATGCTGTTTAAACTGTTCAATTATGTTATTCGGTTCAAAACATATGATTTTTGCAACGGAAAAACTCAAATGGCGCCACTGTGCGGCGGAAGAAGAACGTAATTTGGATAAATTAATTAATTTATTTGAAATGTTTTGTTTTCCTGGTGAATACTCAGTTCTTTTTGGCCACTCTGTTCTGATGTAATAATGACATTCAGCGCAACTATTCCATAGACAAAGGAAACAACAATATTTTGCGAAACCTCCTTGCATACCAGTCATCAAAGCAATGACCTTAAACAGATTAATTTGCAGTTACTTACGATGGTCTATACTCTATATACAAAGAAATTTAAATCACACACCTTAAGGTCACCATAGATCTTACATTTATGATCATTGTGTTTGAGTAGCGTCAAAGTTTCAGTCATTGATTCGTAATTTTCCTTTGTATTAATGGCATGAGCAATTGGTATGAATGGTTTTTCATTCCCATTATTCAAAAGAAGAGCCTTTAAACTGTACATAGATCCATCAATAAATAACCTCCATTCAGTTTCGTCATACAGTATAGAGTAGAGTTTTTCTTTTCAAAATATGCACCCAATTCCAAGCTTCTCTCTATAGATTGTTACTTTTGTTCCAACTGCAAGATGTTTCCATTGCTGCTAGTAATTCTCCGTCTTTCTTCGTTAAATGTAAATCCCGAATTAGATGATTGAGCTCAGCTTGAGTCACTAAATGGCGTTCACTGTCAGCCTCATACAAAGTACACTGCTGGTGAAAAATGTTTCGGACTCACTGCTCGTAGCACTGGATATGACTGGTAATGGTTTGGAAACCGATGGGACATTCGCTTAAGTAATATTTTTTCGATTTTTCATATTGAATCCAACAACTTTTGTTAAATTGAAATAACAATCGGTTTGGTGGTTACTTGACTCTCTCCAAAGTACTGGAATTGAAAAATCGAAATATCTCTTTTTGCCATTTGACCACTTGTATAAAACAGTTCTGCACCTATTGCAAAATATTTTCGGTGGCCACGGTTTGTTCAGATTTCTGACAGCAAACCCATAATAATGTAAATATGCATATTTTAATGATTCTGATATTGCATATCCTTTTTTTCCAATCAGTAACACACGATCTCCCTGACATGCTTAAACGCTACTATTATGAAGATTTAGAATGAATGTGGGCTTCTGTCAAATTATTAATTGTGAAATTGTAGTGCCAGTATTGACTGGTTGAGGAATTTTTTGGATATTTTGAATAACAACATAGGTATTTTTTGCAAATAGTACAGCCGTTGTTGTAGGAGATTCAAATATTGATTTTTTGGATGATGCACTCGCAGGTGGTATTATAAACTTATTCCATTATTATGAGCTTAAAAGTTGTCTATGTTGATAAGAAGACCAAGTAGTGGAACGTGCATAGATCATGTATTTAGTAATGTTGAAGAAAAGTTTACTATTGATTCCATCGAATGCCAATTATCTGATCATAACTTTTTTTGTCGGAAATTAAATTCGGAATTTGATTAATATGACTACACTCAAAAGATTAAAACTCATTTGCAATTCTGAAAGCGTAAAACAATACTTAGTTCACAACCTGCCAATTACTCCTCAAACAAATAACACATTGGAAATTATATCAAACTTAATAACACTGGTCTACAAGTTAAAAAAAAAAATTGCAGGAACGAAGCATGTTTTTTAACTAATCCGGGTGAATTCAAATCTGGCATAAAAACTAAATTTTCTAAATTTTTTATCACATGCTGGAAATATTGTATAACAGTCAATACTGATACTACAATTTCACAATTATTAATATGACAGAAGCCCACATTCATTCTAAATTTTCATTATAGTAGCATTTAAGCATATCAGGGAGATCGTGTGTTACTGATTCAAGCTATTTTTGCTTTGTGTGTGGTGAATATTTGGTTGGAAAAAAAAGGATATGCAATATCAGAATCATTAAAATATGCATATTTGCATTATTTTGGTTTTTCTGTCAGAAACTTGGACAAACCGTAGACACCGACAATGGTTTGCAATAGTTACAGAACTGTTTTATACAAGTGGTCAAATGGCAAAAAGAGATATTTCGATTTTTCAATTCCAGTACTTTGCAGAGAGTCAAGTAACCACCAAACCATTGTTATTTCTGTTTAACAAAAGTTGTTGGATTCAATATGAAAAATTGAAACAAGTAAGAAAATTATAGTCGGTCGAGATATATGATACCCTATACCATGCGTTTAGAGACCCTATCTCTTAGGCCCAACTAACTGGATATAGAAAATAAGCATAAACCAAATTTGAGTGCGATTTTTATTAATTTTTTTGGCTGCAGATATGAAAAAGTTCATATCGGATGCTATATCTATATGGGACTAGGCCCAAAAATGGACCGATCCTGACCATGTTTGGCAAAGTCTCTTGTATTTTGCAAAACTATATACAAACAAAATTTGAGAAGAATCAGTGCAATATTTTTGTATTTTGATAGATTTAAGTGAAGATCGGGATTCAGCACTATAATGGGCCTATGACTAAGAGGGATAATTTTTAGACTACTGATTAATGGATGTAATATATACATACAAACCCAATTTGACTAAGATTTGTGTGATAATTTGGATCTTATGGCAATATATCTTGATTTCATAGGGGTCATTTGTATGGGGGCTAGGTCTGAACATAGACCAATTCTCACCAATTTCAATAGTGTTCATCCCATGGCCGATGAAAGATCAAATACCAAATTTCATCAAAATATATTCATATTTACGACCTGCAGTTTGATTACAAGCTTTACATGGACACACAGACCGACGGACGGACGGGCGGACGGACGGACATCGTTATATCGAATCAGATAGTGATTCTGATTCGATAGGTATAATTAAAGATGGGTGTAGGTCAAATATTTTTGGTTGTTACAAACAGCAGTACAAAGTCATTATACCCAAACCACATAGTGGTATAGGGTATAAAAATATTATTACGCGAATGTTTCGGTTTTCAAACCAGTTCAACGTCCACCAAATGATCCATTACCAGTCATTCCCAATGCTACGAGTAGTGAGTCCGAAATATCTTTCCCCAGCACTGGTAGTTTGTATGAGGTTGATGAGGAACGCCATTTACTGACTCAAGCTGAGCTGAGTGATCTAATTCGGGATTTACAATTAACGAAGCAAGATGCAGATTTACAAACTTCACGCATTCAGCAGTGGAGACATCATGCAGTTAGGATAAAAGTTGCAATCTCTAGAGATAGAAGCTTGGAATTGGCTGCATATTTTGAAAAGAAACACTCTATTCTATACTGTATTGATGTTGATGGTTTATTTCAAAAAATGAACCAGCCATATGACAAAACTAAATGGAGATTATTTATTGATGGCTCTAAGTACAGTTTGAAGACTCTTTTTTTGTATAATGGGAATGAGAACCCATTCCTACCAATTGTCCATGCCATTAATACAAAGGAAAATTACGAATCAATAACTGAAATTTTGGTATTACTCAAATACCATGGTCATAAATAGAAGATCTGTGGTGACCTTACGGTGCGTGGTTCAAATTTCTTTGTATATATCAGGGGTGGGCACGTAAATGGCTTATTGGGCCAAATTTGGAATTTCACCTACGAACGGTGGGCCGCACTATCATATTTCTATGCAAATATCCACTTTCAAACAAAATAGCAAAAGAAAATACCGATGTATATGTTAACCCTTTAACTCCTCAAGTTATGGGTTATTTTTGTCCTTCTTTTAAAAAGAGGAAAAAACACCATTAAAACAGGGATTTAAGCGGTTAAAATGTGCCGCGCAAATATTCGCCGTGAAATTTTACTATAAGTCCCTGAATACACCAAAACGGAAAATTCAACCAGAAAGTCAGAAATAAGACACATCAAAAGAGAGCTTAGGGTTAATTTCGCATTTATTAAGAAGGTCAAATAATAGAGATATTAGTGATTTTTAGTTCAATTCTTAATAATTCTTAATAAAATGACCAATAACTTGAGGAGTTACAGGGTTAACATATTTTACAAAAAATGTATATTTTTGTATATTATACAAAAATGGTGTTTTTTGCTCTTTTTTAAAAAAAGGAAAAAAGACCCATACCTTGAGAAGTTAGAGGGTTAACATATTCTACAAAAATGTTCTCCGTAACATTTAAAATAAATTTGTGAACACATTTTGTACCTAAAATGTAAGGGTCACATGGTTTCTTATGCCGATTAACAATAAGAATGTACCAAAGCTAGGTAGGATCGGTCCATTTTTCGACCTAGTCCCCATATAAATATAGCACCCGATATGAACTTTTTCATATCTGCAGCCAAAAAAAATAATAACAATTAGTATATCTAATTAGTTGGACATAAAAGATAGGGTCTCTAACCCATGGTATGGGGTGTCGTATAGTCGGGCTAGACCGACTATAATTTTTTTACGTGTTTAAAATTCTTTTTTTTAATTAACAAAAAAATTTTTTTTATTTTGTTTTAAATTTATTGGGGCCGCACAAAATTTGTTCTTGGGCCGCATTTGCCCATGCCTGGTATATATAGTACAGACCATCGTAAATAACTGTAAGTTAATCTGTTTCAGGTCATTGGTTTGCTGACTGGTATGCAAGGAGATTTCACGAAATATTGTTGTTTAATTTGTCTATGGGAGTGTCGCGCTACATATCAACATTACGTCAGAACAGAGTGGCCAAAAGGCACTGAGTATCCAGAAATGCAAAAGATTTCAAATAAACCATCATTTGATCCAAATGACGCTCTTCTTCCACCACTGCACAAAAAATTGGGCCTTTTTAAGAACTTTGTCAAGGCTCTGGAAAAAGATGGTGCAGCATTTAAATATATGCTACCGGTTTTTCATAAAATTTCATATGCTAAAATCAAAGAAGGCATATTTGTTGGCCCTCAGATTAGGAAGCTATTGACTGATGATAATTTTTCACAATATTTATTGGAGAAGGAATATACAGCCTGGAAATCTTTCAAGAGCATCGTGTTCAGTTTTCTTGGAAACAATAAGAGTGAAAACTACCGACAAATTTTTGATGAATTATTGAAAAATTATCACGATTTAGGTGCACGAATTTCACTCTAAATATATTTTCTTCATTTGCATTTAGATTTTTTCCACAAAACCTAGGTGCGGTGAACGATGAACAAGGGGAGCGTACTCACCAAGATTTAATGAAAATTGAAAGATATTATGTAGGATTTTGGGACAAAGGCATGCTGGGAGTCTATTGCTGGACTATAATACGTGAAACTGAACCAACAAAATACAAGCGATTTTTAAATAAGCTAATGATTTTTTATGTAAAAAATGAAAAAAAAAAAAATTTTTTTTGCAGCTCGAAAGCCTGACGTGATAGAGAAAACCCAATTACAGATTCGAATTCAGCCCGTCAAATTACCCTAGGAAAGATATTTGGTTGTTCCAGTCCAAAACATTGTTGGCTAGTGTAATCAATCAATCGATCAACACAACTGAATCGAGGAATAACAAATCCATTAAAAAAGACCTAGTTCCTTGGATTAATAAGAATTTATGGCCAATGCTGGTGTTGAAAGGTGTTGAAAAACATGCTGACGGCAACTTCAACTCCTTGAGAATATTTAATACAATGATCAACACTTCTATATATACTGATGTTTTAAAATTACATAAAGTAATTCCAATTCCAAAATCACCGCACGCTAACACGGTTGAATAGTTTAGGCCAATATCATTGCAAACTGTAATAGATCATGCTCAGCTGTTAAATTCTATGGTAATGAATCTTTTTTTTTTTAGTGAAAATCAGTTTGGATATATAAAGGGGAGTGGAATGGGATGGAGTGGCATGCTTGTTTTACGATTTCAGTAAGGTAGTATACCTATCATAAAATCCTAATTGAAAAACTTAAGTTTTATGACATTTTCGGTAACGATTTAGAACTTATAAAAAGTTTTTTTTGTCTAATAGACGTCAATATTGTAAAATCGGTGAGGAAAAGAGTTCAGTACTCTCAGTAAATTGTGGTGTACCACAAGGGAGTGTCTTAGCGTTTGCAGGGAAAGGCTTTTTTTAAAAATCTAAATTTAAGTATTGCCACGAAATTGGGTATGTGAGCACTGTTACTTCTTAATTATACATTGAATTTAGTTTATTTCATATATATCCAAGATAACGGGTATTTACATATGTCACTTACGTCTTTTTCGGTGTCATGCTGGCTAGCTACTAATTTATGTTAAGGCGGTTACGCCCAAATGGTTTTATTAAAAAACAACTTTCTGAGTTAATTTTTTTATTTTTTCATCTTAAAATACTTCAGAGTACAGAATTAATTTTAGCTGTTAGTTTACGTAAATATAAATAATGTTCAACCTTTAAATCAATGTTTTCAAAAATACTTAACTTGAAAATAAAAACTAAATGTCTTCTTGATCAGTTTTGGGTAGTGAATCTCTAATAGTTTCATCGTATTTCAAATTTAACAAGTAAGAAAATTATAGTCGGTCTAGACCGACTATACGATACCCTATACCATGCGTTTAGAAACCCTATCTCTTAGGCCCAACTAACTGGACGTAGAAAATAAGCAAAAACCAAATTTAAGTGGGATTTTTATTATTTTTTTTTGGCTGCAGATATGAAAAAGTTCATATCGGATGCTATATCTATATGGGGATTAGGTCCAAAAATGGATCAATCCTGATCATGTTTGGTAAAGTCTCTTGTATTTTGCAAAAATATATACTAACAAAATTTGAGAAGAATCAGTGCAATATTTTTGTTTTTAATAGATTTAAGTGAAGATCGGGAAGCAGTCTATATGGGGCCAAAGGGATCATTATTGGACAACTCATTAATGAATGTAATGAACGCATACAAACCCAATTTGAGTAAGACCTATATGACAATTTGGATCTTATGGCAATTTATGTCGATTTCATAGGGGTAATTTGTATGGGGGCTAGGTCTGTACATAGACCGATTCTCACCAATTTCAATAGCGTTCATCCCATGGCCGAAAAAAGCTTATATACCAAAGTTCATCAAAATATATTCATATTTGCGACCTGCAGTTTGATTACAAGGTTTACATGGACACACAGACGGACGGACGGACGGACGGACATTGTTAAATCAACTCAAAAAGTGATTCTGATTCGATCGGTATAATTAAAGATGGGTCTAGGTCAAATATTTTTGGTTGTTACAAACAGCAGCACAAAGTCATTATACCCAAACCTCATAGTGGTATAGGGTATAAAAATTCGTTGTGAAATCTTGCAGGTATTGTGTTTTTATCACAAGTGTTTTTAAATCTTTGTATTTTTTTGAAAATTTTTTTAATAAATTATCATATAAACGTAGAGGTTCATTGGCTATCAGTGCAGGGTTACGTCTTGATCATCCAATTGAGTTAAGATCATGTTCTTTAATTTCGGAATTAAAGAGACATAGCTTGAGAAAATGTTTTTTAATCTTTGAAATCAAAATTTTTCATTGTAACGCATTTATAATTTTCGGGAGTAGTTCTCGAGTTTGAAATCATAGCGTACCATTCACTAGGGGCCCAAATAGTTTTATCACGAGTAAATGACTCCATAGTGCTATGTATAGAGTCAACGGGCATCATAGTATGTCAAGGTAATAAACACGTTATTTTTATATCTTATATATAACAAGTAGGAAAATTATGGCCGGTCTAGACCGACTATACGATACCCTATACCATGCGTTTAGAGACCCTGTCTCTCAGGCCCAACTAACTGGATATAGAAAATGAGCGTAAACCAAATCTGAGTGGGATTTTTATTAATTTTTTTGGCTGCACATATGAAAAAGTTCATATCGGATGCTATCTCTATATGGGGACTAGGGCCAAAAAAGGACCGACCCTGACCATGTTTGGTAAAGTCTGTTGTATTTTGCAAAAATATATACAAACAAAATTTGAAAAGAACCGTGCATTATTTTTGTTTTTTGATAGATTTAAGTGAAGATCGGGAAGCAGCTCTATATGGGGCCTATGACTAAGAGTTGTCCCATAGGGATCATTTTTGGACTACTGAATAATGTATGTAATAAACACATACAAACCCAATTTGACTTAGATTTATATGATAATTTGGATCTTATGGCAATTCATGTTGATTTCATAGGGGTCATTTGTATGGAGGGCTAGGTCTGAACATGGACCGATTCTCACCAATTTTAACAGCGTTCATCCTATGGCCGCTAAAAGCTTATATACCAAATGTCATCAAAATATAAATAAATTTGTGACCTGCAGTTTGATTACAACTTTTACATGGACACACAGACGGACGGACATCGTTAAATCGAATCAGATAGTGATTCTGATTCGATCGGTGTAATAAAAGATGGGTTTAGGTAAAATATTTTTGGTAGTTACAAATAGCAGCACAAAGTCATTATACCCAAACCACATAGTGGTATAGGTTATAAAAATGGAGTTGTGTATATTTGTTTGTTTGTCTGTTTGTTAGTTTGTGGTTTATAGGAGACTACACCACTTGACCGATCGCCTTCAAACTTTTACAGTATGTAACTGCCTATTCGAAGGAAAAATAAGCTATATTTTTTTTAATTTTCCAAGTGGGCGTGGCACCTCCCATATAAAATGAATTTTTAACATTTAATTTTAGCATATAATATCTGGAGTACTACGATAGCAAGAGGTCTGAAACTATGTACATGTACATATTTAAATAATTCGAAGAGTTGCAGACAAAATGGGCATGATCGGACCAATGGGCGTGGTACCCACCATACCAAGTAAATATTAAATATCATATGTCATAGAGTACTGTAATAGATAAAGTTTAGAGACTTTGTGTGAGTTCATAAGTTATCAACGTTAGTACTCGAAAAAAAATGGGCTAAGCCCGATCAGTGGGCGTGTTACCCCCAATACAAAATAAGCATTTAATATAATATAACTGGAGTACTATAATAGTGAAAGTTTGGCGACTTTGTTTGGGTTCATAAGTTAATAATGTGAGTAGTTGCCCAAAAAATGGGCGGGATCAGACTAATGGGCATGGCACTTCCTATACAAAAAATAGTTTTCTACAAAACGTATTCCCTGCTTTTTATTTCGTTACGAGGGGTGTAGCGAAGCGTAACGGGTTACTGCTAGTTGTCTATAAAATTTGAAATTGTAAGAAAAACCACTAATGTGGCAAGAATAGCTTTGATGGTATTTTGACCAGCACAATTGTTACAGTAAAGACTTACTGTAGAGTAAGAGTACACGTATTTGGCTGAACACTAGTATTACGTTGTTCTTATTTATTAATCTCATAGGTAATATTCTTAGCTTTTTCTAACGCCTTTTACCCATACATGTCTTTTCTTCAATCTCTGTCCCAGATTCTGAACGTACTGACTCTGAAGATTCCAAAGTAGAACATTTTTGTGAAATTTTTTTTTTTTTTAAAGTATTTAAAAGCATTTAAGTTGAATTTAGATCATATAACTCAACACAAACACTAATAATAATCTAACCCATAAAAACAAAGTTTTTTTTATTAAAACTTCCTTATGCATATGAGTTTTGAAGCTCTCCGTGACTGTGCATGACTTTGCGTAACTATTTTAAAATTAATCTTTGGCCACAACAGGTCTATGGACAAAGATTTAGATCGATCTGATGAGGAGAAATGGGGGTTTAAATCACTCTGTGACTGTGTGTGACTATCTTAAAATTAATCTTTGGCCACAACAAGTCTATGGACAAAGTTTTAGACCGATCGGATGAGGGGAAGTGAGGTTTTAATCTCTCCGTGAATGTGCGTCACTATGCGTGACTGTGCGTGACTATGTCAAAGTTAATCTTTTTTCACAGCAAATAGATCGACCAAGTCTCAGATTGATTGGATGAGGAGAAATCCGTTTTAAATCTCTCCGTGACTGTGCGTGACCATGCGTGACTGTGTGTGACTAAGTAAAAGTTAATATTTTTTTTCATAGCAAGTGTATGGACCAAGTTTCAATTCGATCGGTTAAGGGGACTGTGCGTGACTATGTCAAAGTTAGTCTTTTTTCCAGAGTTCAGAAAAAAACGCACACTGAAAAAAAAAACTCGTACATATATGTAAACAAACATAACTTAGACCAACACACACATATTTTTATATTCATATCAATTATGTTTGTTTTTAAATTTTCTTCGGTGCCCAACACAATCATGACTGTGTTCGTTTCAATATTTCGTTATTTACACGAACATTTTTGTATCACGTACTTTTTGTTTTAATCACACATAAAGCACACATTTTTGAGTGTTGCTTTATTTGAAGTTCATGTTCTGGTACGTGTACTGAAAAAAAAGCAAAACATGTACAATAAACAGGTTCGAGTTCAGTTATATTTTAAGTCGTGTTGTGGCTCGTGTTCTAAGAAAAAACAGAACATGTACAATAAACAGGTTCGAGTTCAGTTATATTTTAAACACGACTTAAAATATAACTGAACTCGAACCTGTTTATTTAAACACGACTTAAAATATAACTGAACTCGAACCTGTTTATTGTACATGTTCTGTTTTTTTTTTCAGTACACGTACCAGAACATGAACTTCAAATAAAGCAACACTCAAAAATGTGTGGTTTATGTGTGATTGAAACAAAAAGTACGTGATACAAAAATGTTCGTGTAAATAACGAAATATTAAAACGAACACAGCCATGATTGTGTTGGGCACCGTACAAAATTTAGAAACACACATAATTGATATGAAAATAAAAATATGTGTTGGCTGCTTTTGAACAGAACATTGTGTGTTTCATGTGTGTATTTTTTGAACCTTGCTTTTTTCACAGCAAGTCTATCGACCAAGTTTCTGATTGATCGGATAAGGGGAAATGGGTTGTAAATCACTCCGTGACTGTGCGTTACTATGTCGAAGTTTATCTTTTTTTACAGCAAATAGATCGATCAAGTCTCAGATTGATTGGATGAGGAGAAATCCGTGACTGTGCGTGACTAAGTAAAAGTTAATCTTTTTTCACAGCAACTGTATGGACCAATTTTCAGATCGATCGGTTAAGGGAAAATGTCATTTAGAACACTCCGTGACTGTGCGTGACTACCCTAAAATTAATCCGTAGTCACAACAAGACTATGGGCCAAGTTTCAGATCAATTGAATAAAGGGGAATTGAGTTGATCCACGACAGACAGACACACAGACAGAGAGTATGAGTTAAAAGCAAGAGTTTAAAAAATGGAATATTTTACAATTTTGCCTATAATTATTATGAAATAAAGACGTAAGCGCCACCTCGTGGTAACAAAATATGTAAACAAACAAACATTGTACATACGTCTAAATTGTTTTCGCTGTAAAATCATAACAGTACATTTTACAGATATGATATTTTGTGAGACACTCTGGTATTCGGGGTAACGAATTTGCTGATCTCATTGCAAATGGAGCTAGCGCTTATCCACTAATTACCACACGAAATTTGAATTTAAGCAATTGGAACACATGTACTTTAAATATTTCGATAAGGACAACAAAATTTATTTAATTAACAACTTTTCGATTTGGTACAAAAGATTAAACGAGGATATGATAGAGTTTAGCTTCTTGTCCAGTGATAGTATTATTGGATGTACTAGGAATATATTATTAACTTTGAAGGACTGAGACTTATGAACATATCCTCACCACAAATTTGCAATTGTTTAACATCAACAACACCAACAATTATTCATATTCTTTTACATTGTCAAAAATTTACTAATCAAAGAGAGAAATATTTTTACGACATCAAAGCTAAACATCGTATAGCTATGTCACATCCGTCTAAAAATAATATCCTAAATATTATAAATTTTCTTAAAGAAACAAATACATATAAATATACATATCGCACCTGTACCTCTAAAGTGAGTCAACTCAAAATTTTTCAATTTTCACTTTTTGCAAGAAAACGATACACAGTGGTCATATCTATCCACTGTGAAAATCTTACATCGGTTTTTCTAGTCTTTCGCAAAAAAAAAAAAGTTGTAACCCTCTTTGTGTTATAGGAGTAGCTTCTTTAGAATCCACTAAAAAGACATATTTTGCGTTGCACCCCAAAAAACTTGTTATTTTTGACGATCACTGAAAAACAACTACTGTTGAGTACTTATTATTCGCAATTCTTTACAATGAAATACAACTGTTTTTAAATTTTATAGTAAATATTTAGAAAAAAACCGTTTTTTGCCTCTACTGAAAATTTGTAAATTTTGAGTTGACTCACTTTAGAGGCATAGGTGCGATATATGTCATATAATTAATATTTATAAATTATATAACAGCTATTGCTCTGCTCTAACATTATCTTATAATTTGTAATTATAAGCTAATAAATTTATAAATAAATAAATAAATGACTTCTTTTTAAAGCAGCTCTTAAACTCACCTTTAAGATTTTCAGCGTATTCAGCCAAATCGATTGAACGAGCCCAGCGTATAAAACGTTGATTTGTCCACACTATCGGGTCTGTATCAACATTTTCCGATTGCACCCGACGCATAGCCAACGTTTGGCGATCATATTTAACAATGCGTAAAACATGTATACCTAAAAAGAAGAAGAAAAGTTTCATTTGGAGTTAATCACAACCCAGTTGCGAACATCATCTTCTTACCATGCACAATGCTGGCTTGATGAAATTTCCTTGTAACGCCGAGGAATTTTTCTAATTCCTTTTTCGACAGTGTATCCAACATACGGGCATCAACCAATGAGTGAAGAAACGATTCAGCATATTGCGGTAAACCAATATCGGGTAACCATTCGGAAGCAACCCAAGTATGACCCAGCTGGGTTATCATCGGATAACGTACCATTTCAGGGCGACGTTGTTCTTCTATAGCTAAACGTATCTTTTTGCGATGCATGGGATGGGCTAAGCCCAAGCCTGCTTCAAGTTCAATATCATTCAGTTCCAGCAAAACTTTACCACTTTTAACATTTTCCGAACAACGTGTACTGTATTGAGGCATGCCCAGGGCAACTTCTAGCCAAGCTAAAACTTGTGAGGCACGCCATCTTTCCATCGGTATTTGAGAAGCTTCACGTAGTAAGCGTAATTTTTCTGCATAACCTTCCTCGGATAAGGGACTCCATGAATAGTCAGCATCTATAAACCGAACATGAAGAAGAAAGAAGATCATGAAATCTATTTTTGTAAGTGAACAACAATCAAAATTACATTCATTGGCAGCATCTGCTGATAGAGCTTTGTTTTTATTTCTTGATCTGGCAAATACACGTGATATACTACCCCAGGTACCACCTCTACCATTGCGGGCACTTAAAGCAACAGCACTGGTTTTAGGTGCAAATTTCCTAGCTACTGCTCCTGGTCCATCGGAATCAACCGGAGAGCCTAATTGTTCTACAGATCTATAGAAAGAATATGTTAAGTGTTATTTAATTAAATCTTATTCCAATAGTTACCTGGAATAAGCTGCCGAATTTAAGGGAGACAACGTTGGACTCCTTTCTTTGGGTGTTCCATCTAATAATAAAATAATTGTTTCTTAAAAATCCTTTTCAAATAACATTGTTTGCCTAACGGAATCGAGTTCCAACCAAGTAATTCAGTGATACTAATAACTTAATTTGGAAAAAAATGCAAACAAGTAATTTGGATGGAACTCTTTCAACTAAGATTTTCCATCTCTTCATACTTACATTGATACATATTTTGACTAGATACCAAGGATATACTATCGGGATCCACTGTAATACAAGGGCCATTATCGGATATACCATCACTAAAGTTTATGTCACCACCAGTGCTCTCTCGATCACTATTGTTGCGCAATACCGAATCATTTGAACATGAATTACGATCACCGGCCGTGTTACTCGAACTATTGCTAAAGGCTGACAGAGAATTTGAATTGCCACGTCCGCTATCATCATTGCGATAATTCACTATACCACCACTTCCGGAAGGCATTTGATTTAATAGACCCGATGCTGCCGATGGCGGTGTCAAAGGAGCATATGATAATAAACTCTCTTGATCCGATAAACATCCCGACATTTGTCTTTGTAATTGTTCTTGTAGCTTTTGTAATTGCATATCTCTAGCACTTAGCTGCTGAGCTAGAGACAATGATCTTTCGGCCTCATCTCGAGCTTGTTTCAATAATTGCCAACGTTCTCGTTCACGATCGCCCGTTAGCTTAGCATTGTTACTCTCCGATTCTCTAACTCTATCCTGATAGTTGCGTATAAAATCTCGTAGTTCCTGTTCTTTTTCTTGCAAAGAAGCGCATAGTTGTTTAACCTGACCGACTAGCTCATTTTTGTCACTTCTTAGCTTTTTTCGTTCGATTCTCAAGGACAGCAATTGATTTTTTGCCGAACGTAACTCCTGTTCCAAACGATCAATTCGTTGTTGTGTATTCGAACCGCTGCCATCGGTTGACTGTCCATCGCCACAACTATTCGAATCGGAGAGATCAATGCCACCTACGGCACCTTCAGGAGAATTTTCCAATAGTTTGCGTAATCGATGTATTTCAGCATTCAACCGTTCGTTTTCTTCACGCAGTTTTGTTGTAGAATCTGTAAAGATTAGTGAAAACAAGTTGGAGTATTGTAAGTATATAAATATGACATCATCTTAAATTAGGGAATTGGTTCACGTATAGATGGCAGCAACAATCTCCCATCTAACGTTATAAAAAGTAGCTTTTGTGAACTTAAAATCCAAAAAAGCGATAAATATAGCATATAAATATATTGTGCTTATAAAAATTCTATGCGTCTTTGTTCAGCAGAAAAAATATACAAACGCTTGTATTGTTTTCAAGGAATACATTAAGATTTCATTACAGATTTTTGGAATATTTTTCCATAGCTTTCTTGAAGTTATGGAGAAATAAGAAGGAGTTACTTAAGATTTTTTTATAATTCAGTTAGTGCTTTAACTGAGCTTTGCATACCCATAAAGCTCATCATTATTAACACTTGTTTCTTCAATTTCGTATTTACTCGCAAAAGCTTACTACCAAGGAGGAAAGTTTTCCAACGTGCTGTATGAAATATTACTAGTGGACCCCAATCTCATGACAAAAAGAATATTATCTATACCTTCATATTCTCTCCAAGGTAATTACAGGAATTTTACCTATATCAAGTAAACAACGTTTTGTGTAGAGTTCATAAGACATGCACAATCATGCTTTTGAATTATTTTTATTTGGTGATTTATTAATTGGTTTAGAAATCTCTAATATTTTGAACTGGAAAAAATATTAAAGACATCGAAATAAATTTTTTTTTAGTTCTTAAATATAGGGGAAATATAAAGCGCTTGCACTTTATTGAAGATCTTCATACCAAAATTATTGTGTTGCACTCCTCTCCTTCTAATTTTGCACATCCGTTGTGTGAACTTGGAACCAGTATTTTTAATTTAGTACGTTAAGTACTAAAAAACAAAATTTAATTAATAAAGATCTATAAGAAATGGGGCGACCGCAATCCTCTTTTGTGAGAAATTAATTTGCATATTAAAATATTTCTGGAAACATTAAAAATACGGGTAAAAGGAAAAGCAGGAAAAAATCCTTAAATTAGATATTAATGAATTTTTTTTGTTAATTTTAAACCTAACAAGTAAGGGTCTTGGTCCAACTTACTGGGCATAGAAGACAAGTAAAAGCCAAATTTGTGTTTCATAAAGTAATTGCCTACCGATATGAAACAGTTATTTTTACATACATATATATATATATATATATATATATATATATATACATATACATATATATTAGGGCGGGTCGATTTGTAGAGAGCCAAAAAAATTGATCAAGTGACAAGGAAAATCATATTCTAGGGATCGAAATATGAAACTTTGCCCAAGGAACCATACCTCTAAAACGAATTCTGATGAGGGTAAATAACTTTTAGATCACTCCGTGACTGTAGTTACAACAAGACTATGGGCCAAGTTTCAAACCAATTGCATGAGGGGGAATGGAGTTGGCCCATGGTAGACAGACAGGTCAAAAGTCGGGACATCAGAATTCGTTTTAGAGGTATGGTTCCTCGGAAAAAGTCTCTTATTTTGATCCCTAGGATCCATTTTTCTAGTCACTTGGGCGATTTTTAAATCGACCCGCCCTAATGTATAATATATATATATATATATATATATATATATATATATATATATATATATATATATTTTCACCAATTTCAATAGAGCATGTCGTATGATCGATAGAAGCTTATATACTAAATTTCATCATAATAGATTCATATTGGCAGCCAGACTGATTTCCAGATTTACACGCACACATCGCTAAATAGATTCAGAAAGTCGGTATATATAACAAATGTAGTATAATAACATGTGATAGTTACAAACATAAGCATAAACTTAATATACCCTCACAAAATAGCGGTGTAGGGTATAAAAATTTAGCATTTTACAATAAAATTGTAAAACCTCACTGAGTATGAATTTGTATTAGAACCAAATTTTTTCGTAAATAACCAAAAAATATATTGTAAAATCAGTGACTTAGAAATTATTTTGATTCGGGATGAAAACATTTTTATTTTATCAAAGCTGAGATCTATTTTCTATCTACCAGAAGGCAACAGCCCCAAATTTTTGCAATTTACAAGGGCAACTATATTACACCTTTATACGAATGCACAAACAAAAAATAAACTTTTTGAAGAAAGTGTAAATGAAAGCGATTTTTGTTTAGAAAAGAAAGCGGTATTGGAGTATATATGTTTATACGGTTTAAATTCAGACTTGGTATTTTTTTTTCAAATCTACGGGAAATAAAATTTTATAAACTTGTATTAAAATATGAGAGTTGTTCTTTGAAAGAAATATCTGTGTACCCAAAATATTAAATTAGGAATCTTAAAAGTTTCCAAATGAAAAAACTTGCAATATGAAAATTTTTCTATAAGTTCAAATTAAGAGTTCTTTAAACAAAAATTGTTTCACAAAGAATATGAAAATCTGATAAGTTTCCATTGTTATTAAAATCTATAAGAAGTACTTATACCCTATATCACTATGTGGTTTGGGCAAATTGACTTTATGCTGCTGTTGTTACTACCAAAATATTTGACAAAGACCCATCTTTTACTATACCGATCGCCTCAGAATCACTTTCTGATTCGATTTAGCGATGTCCGTCCGTCCGACTGTCAGTCCATCCGTGTGACGATGTAAACATTTTAATCAAACTACAGGTCGCAAATATGAATATATTTCAACGAAATTTGATACATAAGCTTTTATCGGTCATAGAATAAACTCTACTGCAATTAGTGAAATTCGGTCCATGTTCTGACTAAGTCCTCATAAAAATGACCCCTATGAAATCGACTTAAATTGCCAAAAGTTCCAAATTATCATATAGATCTCAGTCAAATTGGGTTTGTATGTGTTTATTACATCCATTTGTCAGTAGTCCAAAACTAAACCGTATAGGACAATTCTTAGTCATAGCCCTCATATGAAGCTGATTCCCTATCTTCACTTAAATCTATCGAAAAACAAAAATGGTGCACAGTTTTTTCTCAAATTTGGTTTGTATATATTTTTTCAAAATATAAGTGACTTTAACAAGTATGGTCAGAATCGGTCCATTCTGCGACCTAGTCCCCATATAAATATTGCATCCGATATGAATTTTTTGTATCTGCAGACAAAAATTAATAACAATGCCACTCAAATTTGGTTTATGCTAATTTCCTATATCCACTTAGTTGGACCGAAGAGATAGGCTCTCTTAGCCATGGTATATAATATCGTATAGTCGGTCTAGACCGACTTTAATTATCTTACGGTTTTTTTTTTGTAATAATTAGGTAACCTTTTTACGATTTTTTTTTATATTGGCAATTTTTTAAATTTACGTTAAAAAAAGTATGGCAATACCGGCCTAAGCTAATAAAAAAAACGTTTGGTATAGCCACACATTCACACTCGCTAAGCAAATGCTACAATCGCAACGATGCAAGAACTTCAGCAGTTACAGCTACTACACACAAATTAGAAATATTGTCGTGATTTCCACAGACCGACGTATATATTTTATTGGGTCCATTTTTTTTTAAATTACTACCTACGGAATGAAAAACTTATATATCTACAATATTAATAGGCTAATCGATTTCTTTTGACCGATGTTTTGTTCTACCGTTTTATCCCGATTTTTAGCAAACGTATATTATTTGGAAGGCATTTCATTTTAGCTGTTTTGCAGATTTACAAATTTTTAAATTTTTCCCCTATTTTGAGTAAATTGCATTTAAAGTTGCTACTAACAAATGCATAAAATTATACATATGCTATGCGTGTGTTTTATTAAATTTGTTAATGTGTTTGTTAATGAGTTTGTTATCTTCATTCACAATAATAATAAACCATAAAAGTGTTGGTTTGTGAATTGGCTAAGTTGAAAAATAAAGCTGCCTAGAAATTGCACTCGAATTTCGAGCGCTGGACTCTGCTAGTATAAATTAAAATGTTTTGAAAAAGCACAAAAAAATTAACTAAAAAGGTTTAATTTTTTCTAGCAATTTTAGAAAAATCTGAGCAAATGTTGTGTCTTCACCATTTTAATTGTTAAAGACAATAAATAAAAAAAGGAAAGGACAATAAATAAAAAAAGGAAATTAAAGGGATACCCAATACAATTAGTTAAGAGAAATGGACTTGTGTCTAATTAATTGGATACAGAAAATAAGCATAAACCTAATTTTAGTGGCATTGTTATTAAATTTTTGCCTGCAATTTTTGCCAATGTTGACCATATTTTTAAAGTCAGTTATTTTTTTTGTCAAAAACATATACAATCCAAATTTGGGAAAGTCTGTGCAATATTTTTGTTTTTGATAGATTTAAGTGAAGATCTGGAAGCAGCTTTATCTGAGAGCTATAACTAAGAATTGTCCTACAGGGTGGTTATGTTTTAGACCCCTGATTAATGGGTGTAATAAACACAAACAAAACAAATTTGGCAATTTAAGTCGATCTCTTAGGGGTCTTTTGAACATGCATAAATTTTCACAAATATCAACAGCGTCCGTCTTACAGTGGGTGCGAGCTTATTTGATGCAGGGCATAATTTGAACTTCATCATACTTTAACTTCTAAACCAAATACGTCAAAATAAAAACGCCGTTTTAAAGAGCGTACTGCTTTATTTGAAAAGGACATTTCACATATTTTACAGTTTGTTTTATTTATTTTAAATAAAATAGAAAGCAAAAATGCTATATTTTTACATAGAACTGCTTATTTGATTCAGCATAATATTTCTTATAAATTAACATAATCTTCGATTTTTCAATACTTTTAGTCTTTTGAGATATAAGAGGATTTTGCATTGAATCAACCAGTTTTTCTGTTGTTTCTGGCTGAATTTTACTCCATTCTTCTAGTTTTAAGTCTTTTTTTTTGCTAGAAGTGTGTTTGCAAATGTTAGTCTCAAACAACGCCCATAAATTTTCGATAATGTTTAAGTCAGGAGAATGCGCCGACAATTCCATATTAGATATGTCTGCACCACTATCGACTTACGTTTCGGGTCGTTGTCCTCGTAGAAACGAAAGTTGCGACGCACACCCAGTTTATCAGCAATCTGTAGCAAGTTTTATTTTATAATACCTAGGTACATCGGTTAACCCACATTCTTTTCAATTAAAACTAAATTTCCAACTCCTGGTGCCCAAACCATGCGCTGCCATTACCGTGTTTTACAGTCGCACACTTATTTTTTTTTTATCTAAAGCCTGTATTGGGCTTGCGCCACACCGTTGCCCTTTCATCCGAGCCAAATATATCAAATTTCGATTCATCGGAAAAAAATTACAGTTTTTCAAAATTCTGAATCCTTTAAAAAGTATTTTTTTTTTGTAAAATTTAACCGGCAGATTATATTTTTTTGGTTCATGTAGGGCTTGTTTGGTGGTGGTACTCGACCATGAAAGTTATGTGATCACAAGCGACGATGAATTTCTGATGTACTACTGGCCTTGCCAAGAGAATTATACACCTCATCAGAAAATTTTTGTGCCGATAACTTCGAGTTTTCATAAATTTTCCTAATGATCCATCCTTTCTAATAGAGGTGGATGACCAACTTCCTTTGATCAATATTGGTGCGTTGGCCCATATTTCATAAACATAAAATATATGAAATATCACGATTGAATAAAAAAGTGCGCTCTTTAAAATGGTGTTTTTGTTTTTTCGGCATGAAGTTTAATTATTGCCCCGCATAAAATACGCTGACACCCACTGTATATGAAATATCACAAAAATATATTCTTTTTTTGACCTATAGTTTGATTTCAAGGTTTACATGAACACAGGCGGACAGACGAACGGACAGAAGGACATCGCTAAATCAACTTAGAAAATAATTCTGAGTCGGTCGGTACAATAAAATCTATTTTTGGTAGGTATAAATATAAGCGTAAACTCAGGCTGAAAATGTGGTATACGTTTTCTGTTAAAACAAAATATTTTTCTAGCAAGTTCTTGCAATAATGCTTTACGAAGCTCGAGCTAGGCGGGATTACTACCCGGGCAGTGAAAATACTAATTTTTTATGTTTGGTGTCATTTAAAATGCCAAATGTAGAAAATATATTTCTGGAACGATGTTTTTATAAGGAACATCATGCTGGCTCGTACAGATTTCATAAAAATATAGGAAAATTAAAAGTTTGTAATGCTTTAAGCCATTTTATGCAAAAATTTTTCTGAATATTTTAGAAACCTTTATATATTTTGGAGTCACATCTATTATGCCAATAAACAATGAGTTACTCGGAACCTAGAATATAGGCCAGGCTCTACGCTTTGTGTATTTTATTCCGTAGCGGAAAAACGCGCCGTGCTCTTTCTACACTTTTTTTTTATGTATTTTATGTATTTGAGGTCAAAATCTAGTTTTCTAAGGGTACCGAATTAACTGATTTTAAGTGAAAGAAAAACCATTTAACAGTTTTCTAAATTTACCGGTCATATAATTAAATTTGATTTATATTGAACCATATTTATGCAATTAAGTTTTGCTTTATTAAAACGAAATTGTCTCTTTAAATTTATATTTAATTAAAAGTTCTGGAAATAAGCATAATTAAACAAAACAACTATTTACACAACTACTCAGACAGCATCACACAACAAAAAATCCAATTAAAAAAATGAAAACCGTTATTTATTTAAAAATGAAACAAATAAGAGAAAGTACAAATTAACACTAATATTTCTAAAACTTCATAATGAGTGGCTGTATACTCGTATATATAAGTATTTAATAAACTACAAAGCTGTAATTAAGCCAATCAAAACAGTAAAATTTTAACAAACAAATCAAGACGATTAAGTTAATAACTAAATTTCCTGTTGATAAATTTTTAGAGTAAATATTTATTGTCTGCAGAGTTAATATTTTACTAGTAGATTCCAGCCCTCGAAATTCGAGTGCAAATTCTAGGAAATTTTATTTTTTCATTAAATAAAGACCCTAAAGTATGCTAATCAATTATAGCCAATTCACAAATCAGCACAAAAACAAACTTACTTTTATTACAAACACATTAACAAATTTAATAAACACACACATTGCATTGTATAATTTTATGTATGTGTTAGTAGCAACTTTAAATGCAATTTACTCATAATAGAGGAAAAAATTTAAAAATCTGTAAATCTGCAAAACGGCTAAAAAGAAATACCTTTCAAATCATATACGTTTGGTCAAAATCGGGAGAAAACGGTAGAACAAAACATCGGTCACAATAAATCGCCTAGCCTATTAATATTATACATAATTATAGAATCTATAATAATATAGATAATTGGTAGCTGATACTAAATCTCTGTTGATACAATCGAATATTCAGTTGATCAGCTTTAGAACAATTCGGTTGGTGATATATATACCCTATACCACTATATAGATATAGTGATGTCTGTCTGTCCGTATGTCTATATGTGTGTCCATGTAAACCTTTTATTCCAACTACAGGTCGCATATAGGAATATGTTTAAATGGAACCTAGTATACTAACTTCTATCGGCCATAGAATGAACTCTATTGAAATTGGTGAAAATCTGTTCATATTCACACGTAGTCCCCATACAAATAAAATTTTTTTCAATTATATATTCTTCCTTTATTTACATATTTTAACAAATTTCATATTTAAATATGAGATTTAATCTTTACATATAGATATTGCAACAAATAATATGTAGGATCGATAGATATGTTTTTAACTTATTTTTTAAGATTTTTAAATGAAAATAGAAATAGAATAATATATAAAATAAAGGGTCCGCCAAATAACTTTTTTTTTTAAATGCTATAAAAAAAAACTACTGAATATTATCTCGAATTTCTTTTTTTATTTGAAAGTACAATCCTTCCGGTTAATAACGGAAAATAATTTCATTCAAATGGCTGCCTCGGCTGGCCATGCAGTAGCCTAAACGATCGGTCCAATTTTTAAGCACGAATATTGTCCTTTAAAGCGTCAATTGTCTCTGGCTTGTTGGCGTAACACTTATCTTTGAAGGCACCCCACAAATAATAGTCCAACGGTGTCAAATCGCAGATCCGAGGTGGCCAAACGACATCAGCTCTGCGGCTGATAATGCGATCTTCAAAAACAGGGCGCAAAACATCGAGTGTAGCTTCGGCTGTGTGCCACGTAGCGCCGTCCTGTTGAAACAAAATGTTGCCAATATCCTCCTCTTCAATTTTTGTGAACAAAAATTCGTTCAACATGGCCCGATAACGATCGCCATTGACTGCAACGGCCACTCCTTGCTCATTTTCGAAGAAAAATTGGCTCAATTTGCCTCTGGACCAAAATCCGCACCAAACAGTGACTCGTTTTGGGTGTATCGGCTTTTCAATGTATGCGTGCGGGTTTTCTGTGCCCCAAATGCAACAATTTTGCTTGTTTACACACCCGCCAAGATCAAAATGAGCTTCATCTGAAAAGATGATTTTTTTTGGCAAAATCGGCATCTTCTGTAAGTCGATCGCAGGCCCACTTAGCGAAGCGAAAACGCATTGGATGGTCAGTTGGCTTCAACTCCTGAACCAATTGGACTTTGTATGGCGTCATACCAAGGTCTTTATGCAAAATTCGTCTCAATGATGGCTCCGAAATGTTCAATTCTTGAGAACGACGGTGAATTGATGTTGATGGCGCTTCACGCACACTTTCTGCCACAGCAGCAATATTCTCGGTGTACGCACTGTTTTTGGCTTTTCACGCTTTGGTTTATCGATGAGGATGCCAGTTTCTTTCACTTTTTTCACAAGATAATGAACACACGGAGCTGATGGTGCTTCTCTTCTTCCAAAATCCGTACGCCATTTTCGCATACATTCTGCAACATTGCCATGATTTTTAAAGTAATGTCACAATATTTCCCAGCGTTGTTCAAGCATATACACAACCATATTCGTTCAGAGGAAGGATAAAACTAATTATCTGTCAAATCAGACATGAGTTAAGTGTTACAATTCACGAAATAAGCTCTAGTTGACAAAAAAAAAAAAAAAAAACGTTAGATGGCTGACCCTTTATAAGCATATTATTTCAATTTGTTTTTTTTTTTAATTTTACGTTATATCTCTACATTCTCTTTTATCAGTGGGTAAGACGAATTTTAAATTTTGGCAAAGTAATCTATAATACCAATAGGCGATTTCTTGTGACCGATGTTTTGTTCTACCGTTTTCCTGATTTTGACTAAATATATATTATTTGAAAGGTATTTCTTTTTCGGCGTTTTGTAGACTTACAGATTTTTAAAATTTTTCCTTTATTTTGATTAAATTGCATTTAAAGTTGCTACTAACACATACATTAAATTAGACATATGCTATGTGTGTTTTATTAAATTTATTAATGTGTTTGTTAATAAGTTTGTTATCTTCATTCACAATAATAATAAACCATAAAAGAGTTGGTTTGTGATTTGGCTAAGTTGAAAAATTAAGCTGCCTAGAAATTGCACTCGAATTTCGAGCGCTGATATTTGCTAGTTGCTATTAATCCTTGTTACGAAATCGATAATTTTTTTCATAACCTGTTTCTTCATGATACCTCCAATGCTTTTTATACCCTATAACACTATATGGTTTGGGTATAATGACTTTGTGCTGCTGTTTGTAACTACCAAAAATATTTGACCTAGACCCATCTTTTATTATACCGAGCGAATCAGAATCGCTATCTGATTCGATTTAACGATGTCCGTCCGTCCGTCCGGCCGTGTGTCCATGTAAACCTTGTAATCAAACTGCATATGAATATATTTTGATGAAATTTGGTATATAATGAGTTATCGGCCATAGGATGAACGCTATTGAAATTGGTGGGAATCAGTCCATGTTCAGACCTAGCCCCCATACAAATGACCCCTATGAAATCGACATAAATTGCCATAAGATCCAAATTGTCATATAGATCTTATTCAAATTGGGTTTGTATGCGTTTATTACATCCATTAACGAGTAGTCCAAAAATGGTCCCTATGGGACAACTCTTAGTCATAGGCCCCATATAGAGCTGCTTCCCTATCTTCACTTAAATCTACCAAAAAACAAAAATATTGCACTGATTCTTCTCAAATTTTGTTTGGATATATTTTTGCAAAATACAAGACACTTTACCAAACATGGTCAGGATCAGTCCAATTTTGGGCCTAGTCCCCATATAGATATAGCATCCGATATGAACTTTTTCATATCTGCAGCCAAAAAATTAATAAAAATCCCACTCAAATTTGGTTTATGCTTATTTTCTATATCTCTAAACGCATGGTATAAAGTATCGTATGGTCGGTCTAGACCGACTATAATTTTCTTACTTGTTATTTAGCGGTCTAGACCGACCATAATTTTCTTACTTGTTATTTATCATTTTAAGACATTTATTTTGTATAATTTGTAAGCGTTTTAGGTAACAGTTGGCAGCGTCACTCCATATAGGACACGGGTATGTCAATATTGGCCTTATAACACTTTTGAAGAGTGGATTTTTGGTTTTGGGGTTTAGAAGTGACCTTCTATTTAGTAGTGGCCATAATGCTTTAAGTGATTTTATAGATTTTTGGCACGTAGCCAAGGCACCTCCGAGATATTTGACATCTTTAAGTACATTTATGGTATTATTTCCGATAAGAAGATGACGTCTTGGCAGTCTTTTGGGAGATTTGTTGAATGGAAAAATTATTGCTCGGATCTTGTTTGTATTATTTTAATTTTCCATTTGTGGAAATATTTACTCTAATTTACAAGTCCCTTTTCCACTTTCTTCAGGAGTGCACTTGTAAATTTATTTGAAGAAATTAACGCAGTATCATCTGCGTAATAAGCAATTTTCATATATTTTGGGACTTTAAAATCTGATGTATATATCGAGTAAAGCAATGGCGAAAAGATTGTTCCTTGAGGTAACCCTGTGATTATAGTTTTTGCAGATGTTGTTTCATTATTAATCGTAACTTTAAAGCTTCTGACGTGAATGAAGTTTGAAATAAGTTTACGTAGATATTTTGGTATATTTGCATCATGAAGTTTAAATAAGAGGTCATTATGCCAAACGGTGTCAAATGCTTTTTCAATATCTAGCAATATTAGACCCGTTGAACGTTTATTGTTTTTATTGGTGGTTATTTGATTTTTAGTTCTGTTTATTTGGTGAGTAGTGCTAAGCCCGTTTTTAATCCAAATTGTTCTTTAGCAACAATAGAATTGGTCATTACAAATTCTCTAAGACGAGAATGTAGTATTTTTTTCAAATATTTTACCTAAGTTACTTAATAAACTAATAGGTCTATAGCTATTTGGATTATTTTTTGGCTTACCTAGTTTGTTAATAGCTATAACTTTAGCATTCTTGAAATGGTTTGGGAAATAGTTGAGTTTGATGCAGCTGTTAAATATTATAACCAGTAATTTTAGAGCTTTGATTGGTAGTTTCTTTAAAAGCAGGTTGGGAACATTGTCAAAACCAGGGGATTTTGTGGGTTTTATTGATGAGACAATATTCATTACTTCTTCAAGAGATGTATAAATTGCAGGTTCAGAACTAGGATTTTCTTTCTTAAAATTATTTACTGTTGTATTTCAGCCTTGTCCTTATCAGATGTTATTTTTGTATTTCCAACTTTAAAGTGAGAGATTTGATTTTTTCCTTTTCCTCGCAAGTTCCTGCTTATTTTCCAAAATGATATGTCAACTGGTTTTAAATTGGATAATTGAAACCATTTCTTATTGCCTTCCGAATTAATACTTTTATCAATCATGTTACTTAGAAACTTAGTACATTGATTATAAAAAGTTTGCTCGGCTATATTTGAAGATCGTTGGCTTTTTCTTTTAAAGCTTCTTCTTAGTTTAATATATTTCACAGCACGTTCTGGTAATGTGTAATTATTTTGTTAGGTTATTTTGGGTGTAGACACGTCCCTTGCTTCGAAAACTACGTTTATAAATTTTTGGATTTCCTGATCAATTACTACCTTGGTATTGTATACATTCGAATTTAACGTGATTTTATTGTCTAAAAAATTCATATAAATGTTCCAGTTGGTTGCACTATAATCATAATAATTGAGGTCAACCTGCAAGGCCTTTGATCTCTGAGTCCCCATACAAATGACCCTTATGAGATCGATTTGAATTGCCATAATATCCAAATTGCCATATAAAGGGTGATTTTTTAGCTATTATCTTTTTGGCAAAACTGGTTTAAACAGCTGACGTACGTTTCGTGTTTTGTTTCATTGTCAAACATCTTCAGTTTAGTCTATAATTTAACCATGAATCGTCTTACAAACGAACAACGCTTGCAAGTTATTGAATTTTATTATCAAAATGCGTGCTCTGTTAAGAAAGTTCATCGCGCGTTTCTTCCATTTTAGGGTCAGTTTAATCGACCCACTGAAGCGGCTATTCGGGCTATTGTGACTAAATTTTGGAGTGAATATCAGCCAGAAGCATTGGAAGAGCTACCAATGCATCCAGAAAAAGTCACAGTTTGGTGCGTTTTATGGGCTGGTGGCATCATTGGACCGTACTTCTTCAAAGATGATGCGAATCGTAACGCAACTGTGAATGATGAGCGTTACCGAGAGATGATATCCAACTTTTTTTTGCCCAAAATGCAAAATGCGTGACTTGTGGATTCAACAAGACGGTGCCACATGCCACACAACACGCGCAACAATGGACTTATTGAGAGGCGAGTTCGGTGAACATATTATTTCACGTTCGGGACCGGTCAATTGGCCGCCTAGATCGTGCGATTTAACGCCTATAGATTATTTTTTGTGGGGCTATGTTAAAGCTCATGTCTATACAGACAATCCCGCTTCAATTGACGCATTGGAAGACAACACTGAAGCATTTATTCATGAGATACCGGCCGAAATGTTGGAAAGAGTATGCCAAAATTGGACTAAGCGGATGGACCATTTGAGGCGCAGTCACGGTCAACATTTGCATGCAATAATCTTCAAACATTAAATTATATGGACCGTACTATCGATTCAAATATGGATTTCATGCATTTTTCTGAATTTTATGTGTTTTTTTTTGGAAAACTTTCCTATAGCTTTTAAAAAATCACCCTTTAGATCTCGGTCAAATTGGGTTTGTGTATGTTTATTACATACATTCATTAGTGGTCCAAAAATTAAGCCTATAGAACAATTCTTAGTCATAGCTCCCATATAAAGCTGATACCCGATCTCCACTTAAATCTGTAAAAAAAATATTGCACAGATTTTTCTCAAATTTGGTTTTTACTTATATGTGTTTTCAAAAAGTAAGAGATCGTACCAAATATTGTCAAGATTGGTTCATTTTTCGACCTAGTCCTCACATAAGTACAGCATCCGATATGAACTTTTTCAGAAGTGCGGGCAAAAAATTAAAACAATTCCAATCAGATATGGTTTATGCTTATTTTCAATATCCAATTAGTTGGACCTAAGACCATAGGGTATAAGTTATAATTTTCTATTATTTTCCTATTTGTTTTTTTTATGTTTTTCCATTTTAAAAAAGTATTTTATTTTATTAACAATATTAAATGACTAACTTTGTGCACCGGTAAACCTAGTGTTAAAGTTTATAAAGTTTTTTATATTAATAAGCAACAGGTTCAGTGGGTGTTAGTTTCCACCTTAAACTTTCTCAGAGTTTCCTTCTGTTTGCTGTTATTGTTATATAAACAACTTTGCTTTACTAATTAATGAACAATTATAACGAAACCAAAACCAAAGGAAAACAAGAAAAACAAAACCAAAAAAAGATGGGAATAAACAAATTACTTATGGCATGATACTAAAAAAAATAACAACTTATTATTAGTTAATACTTAAAATAGAAAGAGTGAGGGAGCATGAGAGCGGGAAAAAGTATTAAAAGTAGAATGGAAAACTTGAAATATGCTACATAAACTATGAAAGGACTATAAAGTAAAGAGGATGAGACCGAAACTTACATTATAACGAATTAATTGAAAATAAATTATAAATAATATGCTGAACTTTAAAGAAAAGAAAATAACATAACTGTTAATGCTAAGATAAACTGGAAATATGCTTTAAGTTTTTTATTTATTTAGCTTTAATAATTTGGAATTTATTGTAGTATTGCTCTATGACATTTGGAAAAAAAATTTTCAAGTTAGTCTTCACTTAAAATCTTGCAATTTTACATTTGCCTTACTTTAAAGCTGTCTGAATTAGCTTGAAATATATTAATATAGAGAAGAACATGTTATATATAAAAGCTTACATGTAAATTTATTACAGAGTATACATGGACACACAGATGAGAAAGACGGACAGACAGGTTGATGATTCTTAGTCGATCGGTGTGAGAAAAGTTGGGCCTAGATCAAACATTTTTGGTAGTTAAAAAATTCATTGTACCCTGACCACATAATGGTACGGAGTATAAAAATAAATTTTAATTGATAAATCTGATTTACAAGTTATATGTCAAATAACTAATTGAACATGAGAGTTAGAGGATATGTACATATACTCCGTTAAAGCTAGGGTTACCATCCCTAGTGAATTTTTTTTTGTCTACTCGACGAAAGCACATTTATATTAACTTGTCATAAGCTTCATTATATTTGAGGTAAATATATTGGGAAAAATATTTGTGTCTGACAAATACTAAAGAAGCACCTTTAAACGTATTTAATAGGAAACACATTTAAAAAGCTTAAAGTTTCCAATGTTTTGAAAACATGTACATGAAAACATGTACACATTTTATACAAAAGCATTATATTTTAAAAATAGTTAATGTTTTGAAACAAAAAAAAAAAACCCATTTGAGTCCGATCACAGGGGATCATAGGGGACATAGATGACAAAAAGCGTCATGTATGTATCATTTATAGCAAACAAATGCAGGAGCTCTGCTAATACAAAAATATTTATTATTATTTATTATTTCTACCGGTTAATTTTTAGTTTCTCGTTTTTTATTTTTCATTGTTCATTATTCTTTTTTCATTTTTCGTTTTTCATTTTTTAATTTTCATTTTTCATTTTTCATTTTTTTTTTAATTTTTAATTTTTTTTTTTATTAATTTAAATTAATACTCGCTAGATTTTTTACTATGATGTTTAGCAATTAATAGCATAATCAACAACAATTTTAGGTGTTTCTTGCTTTGTTTAATTGAAGGCAATTACTAAATGGAATGAGCATAAATGTAGATACATACAATTACATATTTGTTTTGTTTAGTTATATACAATATTCTATTACGCATAAATATTTTGAACTATTTTTAGTTTTTTATATGATTTTTTTTTTGTTTTCTGTTTGTTGGCACATCGACTTCCCACTTCATAAGGATCAAAAATATGTATAGTTTATACGGTCTTATTCTTACAGCTTTGGCACAAATTACAAAATTACAAAATTTGGAATAAGAACAATAAAAAAATTAACATAGATCCAATGAACTGATTTTGATGAGCAGTAATAATTTTTCTAATAGTGCATAATGCAGCTGACCTATTGAGGGCTTGATCGTGATTTCCACAGACGGACAAACGGACATACTAAATCAACTCCGTTTTTTATAAAGATCAGTAATATATACATTTTCTGAAGTCAGGTTTTTTCTATTTATTACAAACGAACTGCCAAAGTTTGAGTGTGTGTGCCACACTGGTAAAGGGTATAAGAAATTTGTCATCATTTACGTACTGAATGATTCTGCAAGGTCGAATGATTAAAATATAATTTAACAAACCTCTCAGTCGTACTTCTAAGTGTTTTGCATACAAGCCTTTTCATTAAAAATACTTTTTATTAAAAAATAACATATTCATAAAAAAAGTGCATATGCCTAAAATAATGTCTCTTGTTAAGACAGTGCCTTTCTTTAAAAATTGTTATTTTTCATAAAAAGGTACTTTTTTAAGAAAGAACTTTTCTTAGAAAAGTATTCCATATTAACAACTATTTTTTTTTTATTGTTAAAACATACGTAAGGAAAGATTCATGTTATGATGGATTCATGGTGTTATTTAAAATTATATTTTGAATTTTTAAACACACATGAGAAAATATGTTGATTTATTTTTTAGACTTAATTTATCCTGAAAAGGTGTCACGCAATCTTCTCCATATGCGGCTTGACAATGCTCATTAATAACTAATGAACAAACGAGTACTACTTCTTGTATGGTGAGAACCACGCCCTCTTATATTATACCACCCATTATAAAGAAAGTAACTGGAAGAGCACGAACCGAATACATGGGGTTAAACTTATGGATCATCATTACAAACAATTGCATCAAAGAATTTATATATAAAAATTATAAAACCATTATGAAAAAACATTATAATTTAACATTGTTCTCCCAAAAGCTTTTATCGTTTAGATAAATCTTAGCTCGACTTTGTCTAGATAACAAAAAATCAAAAAGGATCTAATTCTATAGAACAAATTTATTTGAAAATGTGTTTCGTTTTTCTGCTGTTTGGTGGATTTAATACATTTGCAACAAATCCTTGACAAAAGAGTACATATTTTATTTTAATTGATGTATTTTGAATTCAAAAGTGAACTCAGCACGTTAGTTATGTATGCAAGGTGCCACACCTAAGGGTTCCATCCCAGCTATTTTTGGTTCGACTAGCATAATATTCTAGATATATAATAATAAATACTTATTAAGAAGTTCCTAGTTAGATAAAAGTACTAAGCCAGTGTAGGAAAACCTCCAAAGGATTTGGCGTTTTTTTTATGGCCATTTATATTTTTTCATATCTTGTGTTTCTTTACTTAGTTTTTCAGCAACTCGAGAAGCATTGATGATTTCTTATTTTATTAAATAAATAATTTTTATTAATTTATCCATGTAAAAAGTAAAATAAAAAATACTGATGTATGTTTGATTTAATAATAAAAATATAACTTATTCGTATGCATCTCTTCTACTTTAGCAACAAATAATAACAATCATACGCCCTGTGTACGAGTATGTTGTTAACAAATTGATAAAATATGGGAAGAAATGACAATTTCTGAATTGATGAAGCTATTTGCTGAAGAATGACATGAAAAGGCACCAATGGTTCTTGAGTTGTAGGTAAAAATCTAAGCAAACAAATATAAAGATAAGGAAGATATATAACAGGTCATAATGAAAAGTTTAGCCTTAAAAAGGCCAAACCCTGTCGAAGTTTTACTATGCTACTCTAATACTTACGTTATCACTTGGAATTTCTAATTAAATTATCACTTCTCCCTTACTAACACATAAAAACCATATGCCCTGAATATGAAAAAAAAGCGGCAGTAGTTTGAAAGACAAATTCTTTGGTGGAAAGTGGCATCGATATAAAAAATATGTTTTAAGTTTCTAGGCACCACGTTGCTTCGTATTTTTTATGAAGCCATCAAAATTAAAAGATTTACATGAATTTGTAATTATTTTCCAAGTTGACAAATTGGTCGCCTTTTGAAAGGTCTCGGTTCAACCAATATTAAAGGGGAGCTACTCTGCGGGAGTCTGGTGCTTCGTATAAAACTATAAAATATTGTGCGGTAAAGATTAAGCCACACCTTATTGGTCGACCAATTGGAGTGGCTACGTTAAGAATATTCACAAATGGATAATCGTCGGCTTAAGGTGCGTGATCTAGCTGAAATGATACGCATTTACAAAAGTGTTACACCGAAAATTTGGAGATGGAGAAAGCTGTCCGCGTTTGCTCAAAATAAGTAGAACAAAAACAGCCTCACAAAGATATTTCAATAGAGAAGATGTGCAGTCTGAGGATGATATATTTTTTAAGGAGCTAGACAGTTTTTACTACAAATCTATTGAATATAGCTAGGAAAAGTGCATCGAGATAAAAGATGATTATGCTGAAAAAAAAATTTCTTTTTTTTTTTTAAATTTGTTGTGTTTTCTTAACCATGCTTTCATATCTCTATTGGAAGTTGCTGAGATGATAACCCTACGTCTGCGGGAGGTATCATAGTTTTTCTGTATGGTGATAGAATTTTTACAACTATTTTATAACTTTTTTGTACTCACATATATTCTTTATATATTTCCTTATTATTTAAATGCATTTTTTTTACAAACTTTTTTTATTCAAGTAACAAAAAATTAACAATTTCAGTCTTCTTATAAAATCAACAAAAAAAAAATCTTAGTAAAAACAATACGTCTCTCGGACGTAGGTTATCAAAGCAGGGTTAATCGGTCAGATTGTCCTAAGACCGCCCTTGTGTGTTACTCAAAAATTTTATTTAAAAAGGGAAGAAAATAAAATTTTCTTTGAAGACTTCGTCGTTGAGTATTTAGTCCAAAAAAAAGGAAGAAAATTATAATAAATTATAAAAATTATAAAATTATAAGGAAATGATTCTGAGTTGATCGGTATAATAAAAGATGGGTCTAGGTCAAATATTTTTGGTAGTAACCAGGAGCAGCATAAAGTCATTACACTCAAACCACATAGTGGTACAGTGTGTAAAAATTAATTTATTTCCCAAAAATTTGTGTGGAGCAAATTCTCTAATTTATACGTTTTTTGGGGAGTAAATTCCTTTTTTATTTCAATTAAAATTTTCTTTGGTGAATTTGTTCATTTTTGAATTTAAAGGTTTAGGGATAAATTAATTTTTTTTTAAGATCGCTTTAGTTTTTTTTTCTATAGATCTATAATCTTTTTAAACATTAGAGATAACTAAAGTTTGTCATTTTTTTGGCCAAGTTATTTAAATTATATATGATTTTTGTTAAGCTAATTGAGCCTATTATATAATGTAAATAAAAAACCTTTTATTACATATTTTTCCCAACGTTTCGTCAATTTCTTGTTAACATCTTCAAGGGTTTGTCTATTTAATTTTTTCATAACATTAAATTAATACAAAAAGAGTATACATCAGACATTATAAACTTATAATTTTCAATTAATTTTTCACATTAAATTATATATTGATATATTATAGATAACGGAATAGTTTGCAAACTAAAGGAGTCAGAACTTTTAAAAATCAAATTGCTTCATTCAATAAGTGATCATCAGTGAGCAGTGACGCCAAATTTATAGAAGTTTCAAAAACGAAAATTTTGAATTGCATAACATTTCTCAAAAGGCTTTCCGAGAATTCGTCGCGTCCACGTCCGGCATCGATCAAAGTTTTCAACTAAATAAATATTTAATGCAATATTTTATTAATGAATTATAAGATATTGCATTAAATAAGAATATGGAAAAATTTAAGAATGAATTTGGGGAGTAAGTTTGTTTTGTATTTTGGTTTCTGAAAAATTTTGGAATTTGTTCATGTTTTTTATTAAAATTTGGGGAATTTGTTATTTTATTATTTGTTTATTCCTCTATTTTTAGGGGAGTAGATTAATTTTTTTTGGGAGAATTTGTTCATTGGGGACAAAGTACTTAACGCCGAATATTTCATTGACCATTTTGAGTTTTTACTAGTGCTTTCAACCTGACTTTGAATTTATCATCCCCCAGAATGACTGTTGTAAAGCGTTATCGAAATACTCCGAATGTAGTTGTTAATAAGTTAATGATTTCATTAAATAATTAAGTTTTAATTAATAGTTAAATCGAATTTTCCTGGTGCAGGTGAAACTAAATTATTTACTAATAAAATAAATCAGGTAAGACGTTTCGTTGCAGATACACGAAAATTCGCATGTGACGAAAGGTATTCTGAAAACAGGCTTTTAATCGTTTAAAAGGCACTTTTTATAAAATATTCATAATCACCTATTAACTGTTATAACTAAATGATATTATATAAATATTATAAAACTAAGAAACTACAGAACAATTCACAAGCAAGTTAAAAAACATCTCATTTCTACTAAAGTTTAAAGCTAATCTAAAAGAAAAATAATAAATTAATATTTAAGAAAAATAATGTAATAAAGGCAAATTATATGAAAAGTGTATATGTTGTTGCATGAGATTAAGTGAATATGAATTCTTGGAAATACTTTTCTAAATGCCTGCTAATCTTACCTGTATTTTGTTGCGGCTGTTGCATTACAAAATTTATATCGTTATTGCGATTACGATTGCCATCACAATTATTAAACGTATTAAGATTCTTGATCATTGAGGCAGTGGCAGAAGGTGTACTTATAACTGTGGCTTTAGTTGATGACGGAGATGGCTCCATTATGGTATTTCCATATGCTGTACTTATGTCATTGGCATTTCTTTTATCAACTGCTTGTTTTTAGTAAAAATTTAAAAAGGTTTATTTCTTTTTATCTGAATGTTTGTTTCGGCAAACTCGCAGAAAAAACGATTGGCAACAGAATTGTTGCCACATTTTATTTAAGTCGTAAGCATATTGATAAAGGTTGTCACAACCGATGTTCAATTGCGCCAACAAAACTTCAGGGCCCAAATCATTGCATTCGTTGTCGAAATTTTTCGATCGAAATCATTTTTTTATTTCCCAAAATAAAATGTTAAGAATAATTTTTCTTTCTCACAGTTGAAGAATTATGGCCTCTGGTTAATAAGAAAGCGTTTGTCCGTCTTCTTCAAATATTAAACCAAAATATGGAATTTCGATTGATTTTACTCGATATCAAATGCGGTGATTTTTGGCCCCAGTTGTAATAACAATACTTCAGTTGCCAAAACCGTAATTCAATTGGATTATTTTTGTTTGTTTTATGAGTGTATTGTATTGTATGATATGCCTGATTCAATTTATATGTATATGTGTATGTTTATTTACAATTAATTGTATGATAATTTCGTTTACTTTTATTTCAATGGTTCTGCCTTCATTGTGTTTTTTTATTCAGTTTTTAATTGTATGTGTAAATAAATTCATTAATTGGTTTAATGATGGTTATGGTGACGCGCGACTTTTTGTATGATATGAAGAGAAGAATTTGTGGCCCAAAGTATAAAAGAAAAATCACAGATGGAGAAGTATATAAAAAAAGAAACACACAAGCAATTACATGATGGTTCCAGGGTGAATCGATACACACTTCAGTAGGAGGTTAATGGATTTCAGCAAAATTTTGCGTATGACTTATGCTTAAGCAAATTTAATTTGAATTTGCGTTTTATCGCTGTTCAAAGTTGACTTTTGCAACAAATTTGACAGAAGTACGTACATATTTTGTAAATGATCAAACTTTTTAACAAATTTAATAAAATAAATTTCCCTAGAAAACTCATATAGTCTACTTCTAGGTGCATTTTATTTTTTTGCAAAAACATAATCAAATTTTAATTCTTTTTAATTTGAAAATATCTCGAAAACCCATTTTCTGTTTAACTAAATTTTTTTAAAAGCAAATTAAACACTATTCCAGCTAAATACTCTTTGTCTGTTATTAAACTTTTATCAAATTCTCGTACAGCTAAAGCTCTGAAATTTGCAGCATTTACCTACAGTAGAACAGATATTTGCAATGAATACTGAAAAACTAAGTGGAGGTGAACATATACGCATTCATACATATTGAACTGTTGATGAACCTTATATCAACTCTAAAATTTAAGGTACTAATGATACATGTACTTAACAACATTTGCGACGTTGTTGAACTAGACTCTCCTTCACTCAATATAAATAGACGCAAAATAAGAATAATTCAAATACGAACATTAAAATACTCATTATGATGTTGTGCGTAGCGTTGTGTAGCGTTGTTGTAATAAATATACATGTCTACATGTATTTATGTATGAACTGATGAGTTGAATCAGTTAAATCATTTGTGAGTATTATAAGTATTTTCCTGATATTATAAATCAAACTGATGTGACTTACGAATCAAACAGATTTGGGATGGTATGAGTATAATGTTAATAGGCTAGGCGATTTTTTGTTACCGATGTTTTGTTCTACCGTTTTATCCCGATTTTGACCAAGCGTATATTATTTGAAAGGTATTTCTTTTTAGCTTTTCACCAGAGTTACAGATTTTTAAATTTTTTCCGTTATTTTGAGTAAATTGCATTTAAACATACATAAAATTATACATATGCTATTTTTGTGTTTATTAAATTTGTTGGCTAAGTTTAGAAATAAAGTTGCCTAGAAATTGCACTCGAATTTCTAGCGCTGGAATCTGGTAGTATTTATTAATAGTTATACTTATAAATCAACGTTATTTTTATGCGCACATCGGAGTAGTTGAACTTCAATGATCGCTACTCACTTCTACTTAAACTGTCATAAGTGACTCTGATTAGCGAAAAACGATTCATTGCTGATCTATGACAACACATTGCTTAATTTTCTAAACCTGAAATAGTATTAAAATATGTCCTCATATTTCTTAGGTTTTCTAGAATAACCTAAATGTTCAGGGGAGCCAAAAAACGTTATATTTAAAGATTTTAGAGCTTTTTATTTAACAGTCATGTAGATATGGGCAATAAATACTTTAGACCGACTATAATTTTCGTACCGGACCGGTCATGACTATATTGAAAAGAAAAACACTCATTCAGTTTTTCAAAAACATATATAAACCCATATAAAAAATATGGTATTTTCTTTATATTTAGGTGAAGAGCGGAGATTGTGACTGTATTAATTTTTCGACTACTGATTACTACTGATTGAAAAAATGTTCATCACATTTCATGACCTATAGCTTTTTGGCACTAAGGTGCTCTGGGGCATTTGTCATTTCTTGGCGAGATTTTATTCGATTTTGAAGTTATATAGCTTTTTGGAAAGACAGTTTAAACTGTAGAACGAAATTTTCGTAAAATCTGAAAAAAGTCGTAGTTTCCCCATATTAGCATCTCTAATTTTTTTTGATTGACCCAGAACTTTGTTTTTCTCATTTTTTTTTTGCTATTCGCATATTTCTGGGGGGTGAGACCGAGAGTTAAACACTTCTTTTTTTTAAGGGCCACCCTAGTGTATATGCATCGCTAATACATAACTATGTGCACATGTTCCTTTACGTACAAACATTTTTCAGTATTTTTAGTTTTTTATATGCAATTTTCTCCGAGCATCTTTACATTTACTTATGTCATTCCTTGGAGGTTAGGCCTAGAGTCTACAAATACAATACCAACCTGCGTGAAATAATGAAAAGCAATAATATTATCTTAATTTTACCCAAGTAAATATTTTATTTTGTGAATGAGCTTGATATAAACAGTTAAGCAGGCAGACGGACATGGCCGTATCGGCTCAAGTTGTTATAAGAATCAAGAATATATATATATATATATATATATATATTTTCTGGGATTGCAAATAATATTTCGATGCGTTACAAACGGAATGACAAACTAATATATAGAGGGTAAATTGGTGTGGAATTTATAATAACTCAAATTCCTAGCTCATCTTTGGATTTGTGATCACATATTTCTTTCAGAAGAATTACATGCTATTTCAAAACAACTAATACATTTTTATTTTGACCATTTATTGATACTAGCAGATTCCAGTCCTCCAAATTCAAGCGCAAATTCTGGGAAATTTTATTTTTTCATTAAATAAAGACCCTAAAAGTATCGTAATCAATTATAGCCAATTCACAAATCAACACAAAAAACAGACTCATTTTTATTACAAACACATTAACAATTTTAATAAACACACACATAGCATTGTATTATTTTTTGTATGTGTTAGTAGCAACTTTAAATGCAATTTACTCAAAATAAAGGAAGAGATTTTTTTGTGTTTCTTAAATTTGTTGGCTAAGTTGAGAAATAAAGTTGCCTAGAAATTGCACTCGATATTATTAGCTATACTTATAAATCAACGTTATTTTTAGTAAAATCTGTAAATCTGCAAAACGGCTAAAAAGAAATACCTTTGAAATAATATACGTTTGGTCAAAATCGGGAAAAAACGGTAGAACAAAACATCAGTCAGAGGAAATCGCCTAGCCTATTAATATTATAGATATTCTTGAAGGAGGTAAAAAATCAAATTTATAAATATTTTAGAATGGTTTCCTGTATCTAAATATGCTCTACTTGTGATTTAATAGGAGATAAAATAGAAAGGTACTATACTGACCATTCTGGAATTGCCTAACAAAAGTTTTGTGGTCAGGTAGTATTAATCGATTTGGAATAACTTCCTGAGTAGGTTATGAGATGTACACTGCACTACTTATGTGTTCATTAGGAATATAACTAATTTTTACAAAAAATTTGGCATACTATAATGTGGTGTAAAAGTAATGAATATCACTTTACGCTTCAGAAATGTTCCGCACCAAACGCGATTTCTAAAAAAATACCTTTTTTTTAACACTTTTATTTGATTTTTTTTTCAATTCTTATATGAAATAAATTTTAAGTTTAAAGTATGTGATGATTTACACAATCACAAAATGTATTGCACAATTTTAATTGCACGGTCTGCACAGATGTTGGTCCGCTGAACTTCCCCAAGGCTATTAAATGTGCCAATAACAAACTTTTCTTTGGGGGTTTTTTTTATAGTTTGTACAATGGAGTGTCCATATTTTTATACCCTATACCACTATGTGCTGTGGGTATAATGACTTTGTGCTGCTGTTTGTAACAACCAAAAATATTTGACCTACACCCATCTCTAATTATACCGATCGAATCAGAATCACTATCTGATTCGATTAAACGATGTCCGTCCGTCCGTCCGTCCGTCTGTGTGTCGATGTAAAGCTTGTAATCAAACTGCAGGTCGCAAATATGAATATATTTTAATGAAATTTGGTATTTAATCTTTTATCGGCCATGGGATGAACGCTACTGAAATTGGTGAGAATCGGTTCATGTTCAGACCTAGCCCGCATCCAAATGACCCCTATGAAATCAACATATATTGCCATAAGATCCAAATTGTCATATAGATCTTTCTCAAATTGGGTTTGTATGCGTTCATTACATCCATTAATGAGTAGTCCAAAAATGATCCCTTTGACCCCACATAGAGCTGCTTCCCGATCTTCACTTAAATCTATTAAAAAACAAAAATATTGCACGGATTCTTCTCAAATTTTGTTTGTATATATTTTTCCAAAATACAAGAGACTTTACCAAACATGATCAGGATCGGTCCATTTTTGGACCTAGTCCCTATATAGATATAGCATCCGATGTTAACTTTTTCATATCTGCAGCCAAAAAAATTAATAAAAATCCCACTCAAATTTGGTTTTTGCTTATTTTCTATGTCCAGTTAGTTGGGCCTAAGAGATAGGGTTTCTAAGCACATGGTATAGGGTATCGTATAGTCGGTCTAGACCGACTATAATTTTCTTACTTGTTTTTTTTATGAAAATTCAAATTTTAGTTAATAACAAATAAGAAAATTATAGTTGGTCTCGACAATACCAGGCCTTTAAAGAGGTTGTCTTTGGTCCAACTAATTGGGTACAGAAGATAGGTATAAGCCAAATCTGAGTGGAATTAATTTTTATTAATTTAGTTGCCTACAAATCTAAAAAAATTCATGTCGGATGCTATATATATATATGGGGACTAGGCTGAAAAATTTTGGTAAAGTCACTTATTTTTTGCAAAAACATGCACAAGCCAAATTGAAGTAAAATCAGTGCAATATTATTATTTTTAATAAATCGGGGAGCAGCTTTATATGGGGGGCTATGACTAAGAATTGTCCTATGGCATTTTTTTTTAACTGCTAATTAATGGATCTATTAAATACACACAAACCTAGTTTGATCAAGGTCTATATGATAGTTTGGATCTTATAGCAATTTAAGTAAATCTCAATAGCGTTCATCCCATGGCTAATAGAAGTTTATATCTGTGGTCACAATCGATAACTGCCTAAGTCGACTTAAGAACGGTGTTAGTTATTTATGCGATCATATTCTACTAACAAAACTTTATATTTACTTGGGATCTACAACAATGTTCTTTAAGTCGTAAGAAGCCCTATTACATTTTTATAAAAATTATTTTTATCGAAAGAATGATTTTCGACTTACGCGGTTAATGCTTGTGACCACAGACGGAAAATCGTACGGACGGGCGGACATCGCCAAATCGACTCAGTGAGCGAAAAGATTATCATCGTGAACTAACACCACGGATAACTAGAGATTGGTTTGACCTTGTGTGCTTGAAAAATAAATTAATAAAATCTAAAAAGAAGAATAAAAACAATATTTTTTTAATGTTCCAAATTAAACGTATAAGTAAAATTATTAAAAATAACAAAAGAATTTTGATGAACTCTTATTAAGATATAAAGATTTTTAAACAAAGAATTGGGAAGAAACATAACTGAATCTGATAATACAATAAATAAACATGGATAGCAAATATCGTCTGAAGGTGAAAAGGGAGAGACACACAATAAACATCAGATATAATTGAAATACAAGTCAGTTGAGTTTGCTTAGAGGTGTAGAAGTAGCAAATTTTATCAACTACAAAGGCGATTATCCTCGAGCTCATCAAAGATGTCATAACATTTCCGAAATCTCAAAAAGTTTACATGGATACACAGGCAGCCGAAATGACATCACTAATTTGACTCGAAAACTGATGCTGCTGAAATTTTGGTAAGTTATGGATACCAACACATACTACAAATACCCTGACCAAGGATGGTATGCGATATATTACTTCTAATAATAGATTTCAATTTAATTTTTAAATTTTTGAATTTCTTTGCTATTGTATAAATGCAACTACATATAATGGCTTTTCATTTGTAGTCTTAATTTATAATCATTTCTGTCAAATATGTATCTTTGTACAGTAATTACGATATACAAATCAAGTCAATTAAAATTAATTGAAATGTAAGTGAGTATAAATTTAATTTGTTAATAAATATTTTAGAAGACTTACAAATCTATGTCTTTAATATGAGATTTAGTTCAGATAATTCTATCGAAACATTCAATAGTTGAATATACGTAATTGTACTTTTAATGAATACAAATTAAATGAAGTTGATTAAATTTACACTAACTACTTACAGTTATATAAGACTGTCCTCTATTTAACTAAATGCTACAGGTAGTATGTTTCACGTTTGTGATAGTGAAAATTTATAAAATCAACTGGCAGCTACATTATCGGGGTTTCCAAACTCTTTACACTTTTGCGATAACTAAATTATTTCAAAATTATTTCTTCATATCTTTGGACATATCTTGGCATAACTATGTACGATTTGCCCAATTTTAAATATAAACCTGCTCGAAATAATTACAAACAATTCTATTAAAGCTATACTAAGGCATCTGGTTTAATCTGTGAATGAGCGTAATTTAAACAGACAGACGGACATCGCTATATAAACTTAGTTGTTATAAGAGTCAATAATATATCGAGGTTTTTATGCAAAAAGTGCTATCTGCCTTAAAAAATCAATCGGTTTAGTACAATGTCTATTAAGAATTAATCCCACGATTGATGTGAAAACCTGTAATATTAATAGGCTAAGAAATTTTTTGTTACCGATGTTTTGTTCTACCGTTTTATCCCGATTGTGACTAAGCATATCTTATTTGAAGGGTATTTCTTTTTAGCTGTTTACCAGATTTATTTTGAGTAAATTGCATTTAAAGTTGCAACTAACACATACATGAAATTATACATATGCTATGTGTGTGTCTATTAAATTTGTTGATGTGTTTGTTAATGAGTTTGTTATCTTCATTCACAATAATAATAAACCAAAAAAGTGTTGGTTTGTGAATTGGCTAAGTTCAGAAATAAAGTTGCCTAGAAAATGCACTCGAATTTCGAGCGCTGGAATCTGCTAGTAAAAATTTTTATTATAGATACTAGTTATCGTAGAAAATAGTTTAAAACCATAGATAAATTATATTGTAAATTGCAGATATCACTTTTTGAATATAAACCCTCGATATATACTTTATGGGGTCGCAAATTCTAGAGCGGTCTCAGGTCCAACTAATTGGAGCAAACCAGCATAAACCAAATTTGGGTGATATTATTATTATTTTTTGCTTGGAGTTGATATCGGACGTTCATATCGGAAGTTAATGAAATTTGGTAATATTGTTTGCTTTGGTAACCTAAAATAAAAATCGAAAAAAAATTTGGAAAATCAAAGAGGATTTTTTTTTAACGGCTCTATCTTTTGAACCGTTTGTTCGATTCTGGTCATTTTAACAGTTTTGAGTAAGAAAAAGATTATGTTTAGTATAAAAATTATTTTAAAAAATATTTATATAATTTTGTTATGAAATATTTGGGAAAGCTTTATAAAATGTGCTTTTTCCAAAAAGCTTTGCGCCCAAACTTATTGAAATTTTTCAGAGATAGTCTAACATATGTTCTATTAATGGTATAAATTACACGATCCACACTTTTTAGATTTTTGAAATTTTTATGTTTTAGCAAGGGTATATTTGAAGATATTAAATAAAGATATTAATAAAAATAATGAAATATTTATTTGAAAATTTATATTTTTTTAAAAGTCAAGTCTGAGGAACTATACCAAATATTTAGTACATTATTTTCAGACACTGATGGTATAAATCAGTGCCATTTATGTGTACCTTTAATAGTTACTAGCTTATATTTTGAATAGCGCTCTTCCAATTCGAAATCACAGCATCTATATTCATCGGCAGCAACATTTATAAATTGTATGCCTGTTGTTGCTTTCATCGTTTATTTTAAAAGAATAGTGAAAAAGTTATACAGAAAATTATATGACAAATATTAGTAAATCTATGAAAACTATTGTTTCAATTTTGTTTTAATTCTACAGTGTTTTTGGTAAAGTATATAAATCATACTGCTGAAACCATAACATTCTCCCCACTGTGAATCAGCCAGATTCACCACCATCAACAGCAATAAAAGCTAATTTCGAAACAGGTCTGCGTATTGTACCTTTGATAGTCTTGATTCAGCGAAACGAATTTGTCCGTCTTTGGCTGGAAAAACTTTCACAATTCGACCTTTTAACCATTGACTTCTTGGGAGGGTTGAATCTAAAATCAAAACAATATCATCTTTTTTAATTGGATTTGATTTATCTTTCCATTTAGTCATTTGAAGAAGTTGCGGAAGGTATTCTGTCACCCATCTTTTCCATAAGCGATTCTTCAAATTTTCCAAAATTTTCCACTGCTTACGGAGGCACATATTTTCACATATTTTGTTTAAATTCTGTGTTGAATTTAAACAACCTAGCAGGAAGTGGTTTGGTGTAAGAGGTTCATCATCGTTTCATTTTATTGATATTTCTGTTAGAGGTCTTGAGTTTAATATGTTTTCAGCTTCAATCAGCAAACTTCGGAGGATTTCCACTTTCGGAGATGAATCTTTAGTGTCTTAAGCAGAAGTCTTTTTATTATTTGAATCAAACGCTCCCAGACTCCACCAGAGCTAGGATTAGCAGGACAGTTAAATAACCATTCTATATTAAGATTTGCTGCATCACGGTAAAGTTGATTTGGGTCTATTAGCTGTTCTTCTTTCTTAAGGAGTTTTTGGGATCCAATAAAATTAGTACCATTGTCACTTCTTATTCTTTTTGGAGTACCTCGACGGTTAATAAAATTTTTAAAACACAGAATGAAGGCATCTGTTGATAAATCATCTGTAAGTTCAAGGTGTGCTGCACGTATAGTGAGACAAGTGAAAATAACAACCCATCTCTTTTCTCTTCTACGGCCTATTGACACATTGAAGGCCCAAAAAGATCTACGCCTGTGTATGTAAATGGACCTACATATGGAGTAACGCGATCAGGAGGTAATTGTCCCATTAAAGGTGGTTTTGGTTGAATTGAATCAAACTTGCAAATATTGCAATTACGTTTAATTTTCTTGAATACGGATTTAGCATGTGGCAACCAATATTTCTGCCGTAATTCATTTATTGTAAGGCTAATATTCTGATGGTGATTTTTGATGTGGTAAAACTTCATAATCAATTCTGAAGCCCAATGATTTTGAGGCAATATAATAGGTCTGGCTTCAAATGGCAAATATTGAGCTTCATCTAAACGTCCTTGAATACGAAGCGTGCCTTCGTCATCTATATAAGGCACAAGCGGGTATAATGGGCTACTTTTGGAAACTGGTATTTGGTTTTTTAACGAATTGATTTCATTCAAAAATCATTCTGATTGTACCATCTTACAAATTAGCTTATCAGAAGTATCAAAATCTTTTGGATGCATATTTTCTGAAACATTAGGAACAATTTTGGCAAAACGAAGTATCCATACCATAGTTCTTTTAAGTTTGATATAGGAAGAAAATCGGGAAAAATCAATCAACCCATTAGCGGATGTTGTAGTTATAAGTAAACTTGGCTTTATCTCTTCTTCTATGATAGTTTTTGGCAACTCAAATGCTTTATTTGGCCAAAGGCTTTCATCATCTTGGAGAAATTTAGGACCACTTATCCAAACACTGTTTTTTGTTAATTTTGATGGGTAAATAACTCTAGTTCCAACATCTGCAGGATTTTGGTGTGTCGGTACATATCTCCACTGATTTGGTTTAGATATATTTAAAATTTCGGCTATACGATGACTTACAAATGCTTTAAAATGTCTTTCAGTTGAGTTTATCTATTGTAGTATAGTTTGATAGTCAGACCAAAAATGTACTGATGCAATTTGCAGCTCATGATTTTGTACAACTGTCTTACTCAATCTTGAGCCCAAAACGGCAGCTTGGAGTTCCAAACGTGGGATGCTCATTAGTTTTAAAGGTGCACATCTTATTTTCCCAAACACAAAAGAAATATCGACTCCTTTTGAATGCAGAATTCGAAAATAACATACTGCAGCAAACGCATCTTGACTAGCATCCACGAAAATGTGTAACTGGATTTTCGATCCAACTAAGTTAGGTGATAAACATCGTTGCACTTTGAAGTTCTTTACATTTTTTAATTCGTTCCACCACAATCTCCATTTTTTGTGTAATTCACTTGGAATGGGATCATCCCAAGAAATATGTTGCTTCCAAGTTTTCCGAATCAAAACTTTAGAATATAATAATAGGTCTGCTATCGAACCATATGATTCAAAGACAGCCATAGCAATCTTTAAAAATTTTCGTTTTGTTGGAATTCGAATACCCTCAAGGACTTCTTTGCAAGGCAATAAAATTTTGTTTGAAACTCGAACACATCTTCAGATTTATTCCAATACATTCCCAAAATTTTTTCGGTTGTAGGTTGTTTTTCCATATTAACCGTTTCAGAACAATTTGTTGTTTTGTAATTCATAATAGCTTCCAACTTTTTGTTATTTGAAACAAAACCTCTTAATTCAAAGCCACCTTCAGAATGGATTTCGATAATTTGTTGACAAGTTAAAATAACTTCTTCTTCATTTCGGAAACTAGATACAAAATCATCTACATAGTGCTTTTCAATAATAGCTAATACAGCTTCAGGATATTTGTGAGAATACTCGATAGCGTTATAATTCTTTACAAATTCCGCACAACATGGAGAACAAATGGCACCAAAGGCCATAGAAACCATTACATTGTAATGGCTCATTGATATTACCATTTCTCCATAAAAACCTTTGCGCATGCTGGTCACTTTCACGAATTTGGATTTGTGAAAACATTTCCCTGATAGCCGCTGCAACTCCAATAACGCCTTGTCGAAATTTAAGTAATATTCCTAACAATGGTTTTGCTTGCTCCGGACCTTTTAGCAATAAGGAATTCAGGGAATTTTCAGATGTTTTTGCAGCAGCATCAAAAACAATTCTGAGTTTATTTGGATTGTGAGGCGTAACAACACCAAAATGGGGTAAATACCATACAGGATAACGGGTTTGGGTGACTTCTTCATTAGAAAGTTTACGAGCGTATCCTTTCTTACTATAATTTTCTATCTCCGTATTTTATATTTCGGCATATTTAGAATCTTTAAGCATTTTCTTTTCAATTGCTGTCAAGCGTTTTTCCGCCATTTCCAAACTTGATGGAATATCAGGAGGATATTTTTTCCATAACAAACCAATTTCAAAACGTTTTCCAATTCGTTTCGTTGTTTCCTCCATTATTATTTTGGCAACTTGGTCTTCATCTGATAATAGAGGCTTGATATTAGGATTTGTGCCAAAATTCTCCGTTGCTAAAAAATCTTGCACGATTTCATTCAATAGATCATCTTTGATATGCAAAACAGTGGGCTGGCACGAAGGATTTGTTGAACCGTATGCGAACCATCCAAGTTTACAATTCATTGCTACTATTTCAGAATTTCCTGCAGAAAGTGTACCGAGGAAAGCATTATCTAGACCAATAAGAAGTCTTCTATTGGAATTTCACTCAAATGTGAATAAAAGCTCTTTGAGAAGGATTGACAGGGTAAATTAAGCTCCTTCACAGTGTGTACATTATTTAAAGCAAACTTTGCTGTTGATTTGCATATTCCTTCAATTTCAAAATTAACTCGGAAAGATTTTTCTTTAACTGTTTTATCTCCATACCATTGGAGATTTAAATCTGATGACTTTCCTTTCAATCCCAAAAGACGAGCGGTGTTTTCTTCAATAAGGGAAATGGAAGATCCTTCGTCAAACATTGCAAACGCTTTAAGAAAACCAGAAGGGCCAGACAATTTCACAGGTAACATTTAAAAAAAATTACTTGCCTGAAATTATTGCTCTCTGCAATTTAGCAACTGTTTTGAAAGATTCTGTGCTTCTACTGCTTTTTCTTCATGTAGCGATCTGTGGTGATGTATTTTACAGTTATTTATACCACATACTTTCTTATAACGGCAGCCTTTAGAACCATGACCTTTATGGAGGCAACAAAAACATAATTTTATCTGTTTAACTTTTTCCCAACGTGAAGTTACAGACATTTCAGCAAATGATTTGCAATTAAATATTAAATTTTCTCCATTGCAAATATCACACTTTAACTTTGGCTTCTTGCTGTCCATAACCAACATTTGCTTGATAGGCAGAATTTGTTGAGATATATTTGGCATCAAACTTATTACTTTTGCCAAATCATCAAGCCATTTTGAAAATTCTACAATTGTGGGAAATGGTTTTATAGCACAAGCAGCTTTCGCCCATTCAAATTGTTGATCTATCGGAAGTTTTGAAACCACCTCTTCCAATAACGTGGTATTATTAAAATGATTACTGCATCCTGCTGAACTTAAAAACGCAACAACGTTTCTTACCCTTGTTGAAAATACAATTATTTGGTCCATTTTTCTATGAGTAATAACCGGAAATTGTTGAACCTTTTGAATTTGAAAACGAACGAGAATATCAGGACGACCAAATCTAAACTCCAATTCTTCTATGACATTTGGGACATCGTTCGGATATATTAACATAGATGAGACAGCTTCTTTAGCTGGCCCAGAAAGGCAGTTCTGAAGACGCATAAGATTCTGAGGACTATTGTATTTGAAGACATCAGTTGTGTCCTTAAAATTGGCTATAAACAATGGCCACTCATCAGCATTGCCGGAGAACGCTGGCAAATCATATAGTTTATATGAAGAAGCAAGAATATTATGACTCGAGAAATCAGTTGGAGCACGTGGCTCTTCATCAGAAACAACGGTATTAGGTACAAACGGCAAACAACTAGGAGTACATGAACCCAAATTTGAAACAGAAGGCACGATCTGAGGATGAGATTGAGCACCATGGGGCAAAACATTTGTTTCAGGCATTTCACTTCTCCTTTCTTCATTTAAGTTAGTTCTGGAGGAAACTTGAATTTGCTGCTTTAAGTAATCGATTTCATCACGACTTTCAATAACAACCCTTGTTAATTTCTGCAAATTGTCAATGACATCAGACAATTGATTTCGAATTGAAGGTTCTGTTTCCGTCAATGTGGTGTTTAATTCTTCATCATATTCAATACGAATTGGTGAAATAACTTCAGATGAGGCATTGCAATCCGGAACCGATTGAGAAGAACGTAAATTGTATCCACCAGGCATAGAAAAAACTACTCGAAATTATTGCATACAAAAAAAAAACCGTACAGTTATTTAAAAATTGAAAACTGTTGTTGCTTTCATCGTTTATTTTAAAAGAATAATGAAAAAGTTATACAGAAAATTATATGACAAATATTAATAAATCTATGAAAAGTATTGTTTCAATTTTGTATTAATTCTACAGTGTTTTTGGTAAAGTATATAAATCATACTGCTGAAACCATAACAATGTCTGTACGTGAGGTAACGAGCCATTCATACAATGTTTTTGGGTCGGTGATTGTTTATCGTACCACATTCTTAGCACTTGGTGCCATATGCTTCACGGTTCCTCCAACTCCATCACACGGCCCTTTTCCATGGGAAGTCCCAAAAAATGCCACTCTGCTTCCATTCGTAAAATAAATGATTTTCTTTTTTTTTTTACCGGGAGTGCTCTCAAATAAATGCGAATAAATGCGTTAAATTTTCTCAAGAAAAGATGTATTACATTTGCATCATGAATCATTTCATCGGATATAACATCCATTCTTTGATGGACTAGCAGTGATTTTGAATCTCGATGATAGACTACAAATGGGTGCACTGTTGCCTGTAAATTGCTCCAATGGAAAGACTGAACCTATATAACCCAAAGTTGATAATATGAACGATTAAAGATAATCAATGACTTAATGAAGAAAAAAATTTAAGAAAAATTTTCACCAAAATCTCCAACTACCAGAACTTCATATGGTTGTAAAACAGATTTTCTGAATATTATGTATTGATTTTGAGATTTTGCGATATAATGATGATATGAAAATTTTGTAAGCTGATCGAAAAAGTATTCGCATAATTGGTTAACCGGTTCGAGGATTATATTCAAGTTACAACCATCTGTTGTTGTCCATCGTTTGCTCCAACAATGCTTCAACTTCGTCTAAAGGCAGAACAGAACAGATTCTCAAGAAACATTTAATGGACTCATTTGAGCATGTAATTTTTGTCAAACAATCAACTTCACTTAAAAGTCCAAAATCCGATGGAATTTTTATTTGCTTGATGAAGCATTTGAAAGTTCTCATGAATAGAACACAAACATACTTTGTGTACACCCTTCGAATTAGGCAAAACAGTATTTTCGGGTCGAAGAGTATAATAATTGTTTTCAACTTCAAACTCATCGTCAAGACTTGATAATGTGTCAAATATTAAAAATTCTTCTGCCAATTTCAATCAAACACGTTTTGCTTCCTCTTTCCGATCTCCAACTGGAATTCTACATACGTCTACACTACACTGTTTAGCTCCAATGAAATTTAAAAGTTTGTTAAGCTCGATTATAATATTTCTATTATATTGCAAATAATGAGCGTCTGAAGCATCATTCTCCTCTTCTAAAATTTCGTTGATTTAAAAATCTTGGGCGCATGAAGCATCATTTCCAATTGTTGAGCTTTGTTGAGATCAGTATTATTGATAATTTTTCGATGAATATTCAACAAGCAACTACATATAAGAAATTTTCGTTAAATTGATTCTTTAATGTTTTTGATCTTAATAAAATCGTCACTTATAATAGAATATGGTTTGCTACATTTTCCTTTTTTCGATAATGGTCGACAACACATATATTCAACTATTTTACCCATATTGGAAAAATTTATAATTAAAGTTAAAAAGCAACAAATAAGTGATATCTCGTATGAAGATGTGTTACTATTCAAAACAAATCCGAAAAATTACAAAATAATTTAATTCAAAGGCAGAATAACAACTTCTGATAATTTTGCACAATGATTGAGAAATGAGAAATTGTTAAAATTGGCAGATAATATAAAGAGAATGTGTATTAAAACGCCTACTACGATTTTTATATACGAGAAAAATAATCTTCAATAGATGACTTACAAATCCGATTTTTTGTAAATATCGTAAATTGTTTTTATGTACTATCTGCAAATATATCCATGCTAAAACACAAACATTTCAAAAACATAAAAAAGTGTGGATCATGTAATTTATACCATTAATAGAACATATTTTAGGCTATATCTGAAAAAAAGTTTGAAAAAGTTTGGACACAAAGCCTTCTTGAAAAAGCACATTTTCTAAAGCTTTCCGGAAAATTTTAATATTTAATATGTAATAATTCTAAAAAATAATATTCTGGGCTGAAATTAACCCGTGGGATACTCTTGATGTCAAACTGACTCTTTATGAAAATCTATAAATTTTTTCTTCATCAGAATTTTTTTTTAAATAAGACAAATTTAATGTATTCATAAAATTCCTCAAATTTATTAGTTATATATGAAAATATGTAGATTAATTAGTTTCTATATTTAATACAGTATAAACAAATTTGTATATCGAGGGCTTATATTCAATTAATAATTATTTTAAAGAGAGCGTGTAAAAACAGTTTTTTATTAAGATTTGAAAGTATTTGTCGATCGGTTTGCTACAATCTCCAATAAGAAATAGTGGTGCTAATCATGTATGATAGCAAAATTAATGTTATATTTGACAGTTATATCAGAGAACAGTTCGAAATCAAAAATTAATATTGCTGTCAAATGTACATAGCACTTTTTGAATATAAGGCCTCGATATACCTATATATATATATATGAATATAATATTCTGAAAAAAAAAATAAAACTAGGACACATTTTGGGAAATAAGTAATAAATAAATAATCTTTAAAAAAATGTATTTGAAATATGAAGACACCAAAAAGATGTAGCTTAAAAGTTGAAAAAGTATGAAAAAACAAATTTTTCTTCAAATCCGCTGAAATAAAAACGCTGCCCTCGCTAGATGTCATTTTGAATCAGATATATTTTGTTAATAAGACCTTAATGTCCAATCTTTTGATTTCTGAAAATTTCTTGAACAAAATTTTTGAAAAATTAAAATTGGAGATTTTGAAATAGTGCTAAAAAGTACGTACCATTTTGACATTAATTTAGAACGGCATAACAATAGACGAGATACACACTACTTTACATAAGATCATTTTGGCATCGGGAGAATGCAAAAATGTTATTGTTGTAAATTATTTATGTCTTTAATAAGGTGAGCTCTATTTTCTTAATCAAGTGGTCTGAGGCGCCTTTGTTGCCTGGGGAACTTGATATAACTTGGCTGTTTTTCAAGCGATAATAGACTTTTTGTTTTATTAGAAAGATAATTTACTCTAGATTATGGTTTATGAATTAATTTAATTCAAACGCAATAATTAATATCAAAATTTTTGTGAAAAATTATTTATTTTTGATAATTTTTACATAAAAGTGCATATTTGAATTTTAACTCAATGCGCATCTCCGATTTGGCTCAAATTTTGCGTGCTAAAGTTTTAGTTTTAGTGTCACAATATTATGATCTGCACACCTCAAAATTTCTACCAACATTTTGTTCTCATACAAACCACTGTCACCCTAATGTATATGTATATCTAATAACTGTAGTTATTTATTGATACTTTAGCTCCGACCTTAAGCTATTTCACTTCAACTTATCGTAATATTGTAATTTCTACTTAGTCATGGCCACTCCTGTTCTTATTTTCAAGGCAAATAAACATTAGAATTGAATTTTGATTGTATAAAATGCCAGATATACAATCATTTATAATGTGAATCTTAGAATCATTTTAAGAAAAACCAAATTCGTAATTTAAAGACTCTTCTAAACCCAAAAAATATTTTATTTTAAGTTTTGTATAAAATCCAATTTTTAATGAATTTTAAAATTTTGTTAGAGCTTTAAAGTACAAAATTAAATTCTAATAATATATTCACATAAGGGACACTCTATTATACAAATCCCAATAAATTTATTTAAAGTTAATTAATTTCATACAACGAAAATGTATATTAAAATGATCTTAACATTATGTAGCAAACACGGATATATGTACATAAAAGCAATATTAAATTGCTATTAAAAGTACTTAAATATACAAAAATATATTGTACAAATAAAAGCAAGTAATGAGCTATAGAGAAATGGTCTTCAGCACTAACTTAGGCGATTTTGATTTTGATTTAAATGGCTTGATGTAAATATTCTAAAACGCATAGCATTAAGTTTTCCAGCTGATTGCTTAACAATAGGAAAATACTTAGATTTATTTTTTATTAAATGTGCATTTGAAAATGCATTCTTGTATTCTTGAATACATACAATTACTACACTACTAAAAGCAGTGGTAAAATAAAATTTAAAATATTTCTTAATCTACCTCCATTTCGACTACGAGCAAATATACATATACTGGTAATTTATATATTAATACGTGAAGGTAAATGCTTAGTTCCCTTTTTAAAGCAATATGCGGGCTTGGACGAGTATGAAAATTGGCCGAGTTATAGCTCATATGGAGGAGAAGCTGAGAATGATAAAATTTATGTTCAATATGTCTTAAGAATATATTAACTTAAATAAAATAATATATTTATAATAATGCGAATGTTTTAAATTATATATCAGACGCTCTGTGTTGAGTTGTGAATTGCTAAAATTAATTAACATACCTTTAGGCTCAATTAAATATTCATGAAATTTATATATATATATATATATATATATATAGATTAAAAAAACAAGACAAAGACTGAATGAAAAATAATATTTCCTAGAATTTGCACTCGAATTTCGAGTGCTGGGTTATACTAGTATGCTTAAATACCCAACTACTTATCTTCAGAAACGATTTCCAAAGTAATCCCTTATGCCCTTCAATTTTATAAAATAAATATTAAATGTTAGGTGAAGCTGACCCATAACCAGTTATTAAACTAGTGCCAAAACTGTCTCTACAAGAAAGACCTAAAGTTTTACAGGAACTCATTGTAGAGCAGAAAACCGTTGATAACAATAAGACTTAGTTAAACTAAAGAAATATTCAAATGATTTTTCTTGTATATGTGGGCACAAATTACTTCTTAAATTATGGAACGTTTTCGGGGGATCATTATCTGGGGTGACAATTTCCAAGTCGGGGTGAAAGTACTAGGCCAGTATAGTAAAACCTCTAAAGGCCGAACTTTTTTTATGACCTTTTATATATACCATATCATTCCTTAGGAATAAAAAAAGGAACATCAGAACAACTATGGAGCGTAAGGTAATTATTAAAAAATGAAATGTATTCTAACGTTCCATTATCTATTCCTAAGAAAACTTATCAGAGTTCAGAAAAAAACACACACGAAATAAAAAACTCGTAAATGTATGTAAACAAACTTAGCTCAGACCAACAAACACATATTTTTATTTTCATACCAATTATGTGAGTTTCTAAATTTTGTACGGTGCCCAACACAATCCTGACTGTGTTTTGTTTCAATATTTCGTTATCTACACAAATATTTTTCTATTACGTATTTTTTGTTTCGAACAAACATAAACCACACAGATTCGAGTGTAGCTTTATTTTAATTTCGTTTTCTTGCACGTGTACTGCTAGAAAAACAGAACATGTTCTTCAACGCGTACATCTAAAAATTAAAACATTATCCACTCGCGATCGAAAAAATCTGAAACCCCCCTATAATAACAACAACAATTGTATTAACCAAATTTATTAAAAAAATCTAAAATAATTCATTAGCAGTTATAAAAAAATAAAAATAAAAAGATAATAATAATTAAAAAAAATATAATAAAAAGATAGTAATAAAATAGAAAATATAGAAATTTTATATGTTGTTTATGACTTAATTTCGTTATTTTCCAATCGGGAGTGGATAAAGTTTTTATTTTTAGATGTAAGCGTTGAAGAACATGTTCTGTTTTTTTAGCAGTACACGTGCAAGTAAACGAACTTAAAATAAAGCTACACTCGAATCTGTGTGGTTTATGTGTGTTCGAAATAAAAAATGCGTGATAGAAAAATGTTCGTGTAGATAACGAAATATTAAAACGAAGCACAGTCATGATTGTGTTGGGCACCGTACAAAATTTAGAAACACACATAATTGATATGAAAATAAAAATATGTATTGGCTGCTTTGGAACAGAACACTGTGTAATTCATGTGTGTGTTTTCTCAACCTTGAAAATTATAAAATATATAAAAGGTAATAAAAAAAATTTGGCCTGAGAATGTCAAACCCTTTGAAGCTTCTACTATGCTAGTCTAGTATTTTCATCCTGATTTCGAAATTGTCACCCCCCAGAATGGCTAGTGTGCAGTGTTATTAGTTCGATAAAAATAAATGAAGTTGATATATGTATATGAAAGTGGTCAAAAATAAAATTGAATAAATTTAAAAGACTTTAGAACATGAAAAACATTTAAAACACATACAAACACAAAACATATCACAACAAATACAAATACACATACATAAAACAGGAAACATCAACAAAAAAACAAAGAGTTTTCATATGAGATGTAATTAGAGACAATTAATTTATTATACATAAAATTTATTACTTTATGGAGATTTACAATGATTTATTAAAACAATAAAAAAAAAATGTATATTCAAAAACACATACATAAACACATACACATAATAAATATACATACCTAATGTGGTTTGTAAATGATTTGTTGCGGCTGCAGACGCTGCCGATAATGCTGTCGATGTTGCTGTTGTATTGTGAGCGTTTATTAAGTTATTCGAATTGAAAACATTGGAACCGTTTAAGCTATTGCTATGATTACTGTTATTACTTGAAGAACCACCACTACCACCACTACTTGTGGTTGCGCTACCATTAATTAAATGATTCAATTGTTGCAATTGTTGTTGTTCGGTTGTTAATAGACCACCAACGCCACTACGTTGGCTACTACCATTTAGCTGTTGCGTCATATGTGTTGCAACTAATGTGGTCTCTGGGCCACTTTTACTTTTGTTTGTTTCTACTGCCGCGACGGCGGCTATTGGTGATAATGGAAAATTCGTACAATATTGCTGCTGTTGTACTTGTTGATCATCAATCGTCATGAGTGAAGTAACTGTATGGTTGCTAACATTTGCGGTTAAAGGAGATATTGAAGTATCACCGCCAACACCTCCAAGATCATTTGCGTCATTTTGTTGTTTCTGTCTACTTAAATATAGTCCCGTTGTGGCTGTCGTAGGTGACTGTAGATTATTTGTTGTTGTTACTAATTTACCCGTCGTATTAACAGTAGTTGTTGTTGCTGCTACTGCTGCAGATGTTGAATCCAGCGAAGAAATGTTTTTTAATGGTTTATTATTGTTGACAGTTTTATCATTTAAAATCGCGGAATCTAATGATTTGATATTTTTCTGTAAATTGATTAATGAAGAAGAAAAAAAAAATTTCATTACAATTCTTATACTTCTTAAATGTGTGTTAATGTGTTGGTGGAAATATAGAGAAAGTATAAAAAAAATTGGAAAAGTTTATTAAACTACAAATATTATTTAACTTGCAAAATGTATTAAAAGAATCCTTTCAAAATTAAGCGTTTCAATTGAGATGATGGAAAGATGTAGTGTGATTGCAATTAATGAGAGGTTTATTAAAAAAAAAGAAGTTAACAATTTAGGGTCGGTGAACACCGACTATACGTTATCCAACTTTGCTTAAATATACCCGTAAGTGGTAGTCCAGTCCAGAGTCAATGAATCATATTATCTAAATCTTGATAAATTTGTTTTATTTATTAAAAATTGTATCTACCCAGGATACCTCACTGGTAACTGGTGTAGCCAAAGATGACTCATAAAAAGTAAATTTTTCAAAACAGTTATTGCTAGAGCATAAATAATTTGGAATTCATGACTCTATAGAACTCGGAATATTTGTGTTTGCTGCATTATCGACTGGGTTGAGTTTCGCGTCTTTTCTGAACAGGTCTGAGAACAAAATAACTGTACACAGGAAACGAATTCGTAGTAGGCGTAGAAAAGCCGAAACCAAATGCATAAGATTTTATTATAAAAATAATTATAATTTATATAAAATAAGAATTATCCTATAATCAGCCTAATGCTTTTCTGTTTTTCGGTTTTCAATCAATTTACTTTAACAAGCAATTTTTAAGCCAACTATACTTTTTTCATTGCATTATGCCTAGCCGAAAGCTACGACAATTACACAGTGGAACACTTTCACAAGTCGGGCTAAACTTTTTTTGATCACTTTTTATATTTATTCCGTATCTTGATGTTTGTTTGCTTAGTTATTTGGGTATAAATATTCAATTTAAAGGATCAAATCGAAGTGTGCAGGCTAAAAGCATTTTTATTGCATAGGATCAATGAAAAAACCTTAGGTTTCAATCGCGTAAAGTACAGAAACGAAAGAAGCATGTGACGCACTAGGAAATATTTAAACAAGTAAGAAAATTATAGTCGGTCCTGACCAGCCATGGCCAAAGTTTTCAACTGACGGGCCATTATCTAATTAGAAAATTACTCGGGGGCCAAAAAAAAATTTATTAAAAGCTGAAATAAAGTTTATTTAAATTTTCAGCAATAAAATAGTCTAATTACAAAGTCTTTATATAATGCGATAAATGTAGTCGTTTACAACTGGTGCTTAATTTTTCAATATCTGAATCAAAATTACTTGTTCAAAATTCTTAGTATCGCATACAAATGTTCATCACTTGTCCTAGATCGCGATAGACTTATATTTTGTTTCATTATAACCAACATTTTTTTTTCGCCAAATTTCGAATATTTTAGTATTATTTCTATTTATTTAGATACTAGTGGATTGTGTGGCGCCTAGGCACCCGTTTATTTTGACTTTAACAAACAAATTTTTTTTCCCATTTCAAAATTTTCCTATATTTTATATATTTAAAAAAAAATTAATTTTAATGTTTTTAAAATTTTAAAAAAAAAAAAATCGGAAAACAGTTGTAAAAAATACAAACCAAAACTTCGATTTTCAAATGAAGTTTTGTTAAAGGTCCTTTTATGTATATCTTCGCATAAGTTTGCCAGTAGCCAACCTTTGCTTTATATTTTCTGCTTCTATACATAAGGAGTTTTTAATATTATATGATTTTAAAAAAATATTTTATTTTGATAGAAACTCGGTAATTTTAGTCTTAATAATTTAATAATTTAATTTAAGTTTTATAACTTTTTAAAATGCATCAAAATAAGTAAACTTATTCAACTAAAAAAAGTTTTTAAACCTTTCGGACAAAACAAACAAAAAATACTACGCTTATAACGAACTTAGTCTATAACGAACTAATTTGGCCGGTCCCGCCGAGTTCGTTATAACCGAACTCCATTTTATTGTAGAAAAAATAGAATAGCATAGAAAAAAAAAACGTTTTAGAGCAAGGTTCCTAAAAGTTTCTTAAGGGGGTGTTTTAAAGGTTTTAAAAGTTAATAATAATAATTAATTGCATAATTCTTTTTTGAAGACATGAATACACGTTATAGCATAACATTTAAAGAATCTTTGAAAAAATTTTCAACTAAAAATTGTAATAAATAAGTCCGTGACAGCCAACATCCGGAGGCGTTGTTGCTTTGCGGTGAACATCATAACTCGTTACCGGACCATGTGAAAAAAAAAATCGAAATCCGTTTAAAAGGTGACATGTTTCCTGAAGTAGTGACGAAGAGTTTTTAAATTTTTCTTGCAGCATTTTGAAGTGAAAAACGATTTTTGCTATACAATTTCGGGAATTTGTTGTTAAAAAATGGGGAAGAAAATGGAATTAAAAAAAAAAACTTCATGGTTACCTGATGATTTTTGTGTAGATATAGTGTCTAAAATTTCAAAAGAATCGGTCAAGAAAATGTTCACGGACTTCGAACATTTATTTGCGAGAAAATCGGTTTATAGTTTTTTAAAAACTGATTTGTACACTATATACCGTATGAAGCCGGTCGCTGGAAACGCTGTATCTTTTTAAGTTTTGCTCTGATTTACTTAAAATTTTGATACAACACTCTCGACATGTTGTGCATTCAGGAAGAGAAATGTAAAGAAAGGTTTTAAAACCTACCACCCCTTAAGGAAATGCAAACACCAATACACCAATGTACACAAAAAAGAAAAAAATATTTAATTTTTTGCAAAGTTATCCATAAATCTAAAAAAGAAAAAATATAAAATGCGGGCGTATTAGTTTTACTTCAACAAAAAAATCTTAAATATTCCTTTTTACGTAATTTATGTTTGTCCAAATTTTTCTAAAAGCATATTATGCAAAAATTAATATTATGAGTGGAAAAAAAATTATTTTCCCACCTCTCTTCTAAAATTACAATGTAATTTAATTATACAAAGTTACAATAATTTAAATTTTAAACTTAATATTGCACTATTTTTTCAAAGGCTTTTCAATACAGAGCTATAAACGAAATCATACGTTGGACAACAACAAAATCTACATTGAAGATCTCTTTTTTCTCAAATATTTATCAAAAAAGCATACTCTTTGGTAAGTGCTGGCCATCAATGAACTGAGCGAAAGTACTCTTAACAATACAAAACAATTTTGAGATGAAAAACAAAACAGACAAACGAAGAAGTTTAGTAAGTGTTGCCAATTTTGACAACTTATTGTAATTTCGACGATTTTGCAATTTTGCCAATTTTGACAACTTATTGTAATTTCGACGATTTTGCAATTTGTTAAAATGATTTGTTAAATTTGTAAAAATGATGATTGAAGATTTAAAATTATCAGTAGTATAAAAATTATGATTTCAAGGGTTACCAAATAATGGTAGTTTTTGTTCAGTGTAAATGGAAATTACAAAGTATGTATAGATTTAATTCTGGGTCAAGTCGTTTCAAAACGGAAATACCTTGAATAGCATCTCCATTTAAGATTTAAGTTTTAATTACGGCGATACTTTAAATCTATATTATATGTTTCAGCTGTAGATACATGTCAAAAAAATTATTTAGTTGATTGGTGTGTTAAATTTTTTTCGTTGAAATTTCACCACTAATACATTAGAAATAACCAATGCTGTAATAATATTCGCAATATGAATGCTATAAATAAATTTGATTGTTTCCTTTTGTAATATTTTGTAGTTTTATTTTTATTTTCTTGACAATTTCTTGTTTTAAAAATGACGATTTTGGCGATTTAGTTTCCAAAATTGTCGATTTTCAGAAGATTTTATTAGCAGCACTGGTTGGTAACATAGAAGAGAGAAAATTGTGTGTGGGTTTGTATAAAATGAGAAAGATTAAATTTTGTTTGTGTATTTCGCATAGCTTTGTAGGGAGTGCTATGTGTATTATTTCAGCATTACAGAATCAGTCAGTCAGTCAGTGAGTCAGGGATCAGCGTAAATATATATAAGATTATTTGGAAAATTGCCCGTCTGATGATTAAATAAATCATGCATAGCCGCACCACATTGTGAATCAATTAATTCCAGGTGAATATCACTTGAACCACTAGCCATTAGTAACAATTGGAATACGAATAATTGACAAATCATTTTCAATTATAGGAAAACAATTAAATTTTCGATTAATTTCATTTGTCAAAGGACGTAAAAAATTTAAGATCGACTTAAAAGGCTAAACTCAGGAAAGTCTTTCTTTTCGGGTAATATAAAAAGGTTATCATTTCTTCTTTAAGATCCCATACCCGTCGCAGAACTTTACTAAGGCCTAACCATCGAAGATGGCTAAGTAGTCAGCATCGAGCTCTTCAAGCAAAGATATGAATTATCTATGTTTTATAACTTTTGATCGAAGAAAATTTACCATTTACATGTTTTATTTTTAAGCAGTTTATTTGGATCAATCGTGTGAATCTTGTCTTGAATTCTTTTCATCTGGCCTACATTTGAACCCGTTAAGTTTGGGAATCCATCGGAAGTCGCATTAACAAGATTTTCCCATTTAATATTACATTTCAAAAGACATTTTTCACCCTCATTAAAAAGTTCTGCACCGGTAGTTCTATTTTCACAGCTCCTGTGTAATTTCAAATTCCTCATTAACTGACCGAAAAAAAATCAGTAGTTGCGCAATATCTTTTATATAGCAGCTTACGTCTAAAGCTATAGCGCAGTATGGTCTATTTGTATTTTATAATTTTTCTGACAGCTGCTCATTAAATTATCACCGATTTGCTTAATTCTTCGCGTAACAGTTTGCCTTGACAGGGACAAATTTTGAACCTAGTTGTTTTGAAACACCTACCACCCATTTTTTTTATAAAATCACCATCTGAAAAGTGTTTACCGTGTTTCGTAATATTGAAAAAACAAAAAGGCTAGCTTTTGTAGCTGCATCTTGCAGTTTATCTTGCCGTGTGAAAATATTTGGCTAGCTTGTCAATACATTCCCGAGATTCTTGGCATGGGCTTTAGGCTCTTCTTTTTTAATTGTACTTTTTTATAACTGCAACCGTTGCACAGTGGCGCCCGTAGAGCAAACGAGGTTGCAAAAATCAAAATTTTCATGTGCGCCGACGAAGTTTTGAATAAACCCATGTTATAGGAAACTTCTCAACGATTTCAAATATGCTACTCTTAATAATATCGCATTTTTAGTTTAGAAGATATAACCGTTCAAAGTTGACCGACTTTCGGTTTTCAAAAAAACACACAATTTTTAGTCAATTTGTTGCGATTTCAGGTGTTATATCACGAAATATGGGTAACGAATCGCCTTATTTTTTGTTTGTGTTGATTGACGTATTTATTATATGTATAATGATAAAAAAAAATTAACTGTTTGCTTTGTGTTTCTCCTGGTAAATCACTATTTAAAAACTATCCGTTTTTTCACTATTTTTCAAGTTTGACGGAAAATAAAAAAAAATCTATATTTTTCTATATTTGCCATATTTGCAAAACACGTTCTTTGATTATTTCTTTACATAATTAAAAAGGTTTTATCTGCCCGTACGTGCCCGTTTGGCTTCTAGAGTTAAAAAAGATTAAAAAGACATGGTTGCAGAAATTGTATGGCGTGCATCCCTTACATGTTTTGACTGACAGTAGTTTGATCTAATAGTTTGAAAATTGCATTTTAAGTCGGTTGCCTGCCTGTGAGCCTCTGCCAAAGTCGACTCCCAATATTTTGTTACATACACAGGATGCACAAAAAACTACTCATTGAAATTCGCAGGTACGCACCTCAGTTAAAAATTACTTCGGAGTACAAATGGTCATGAACAATATTGACTTATGGTCCCTCCAGGTAGGCACAAATCTTATTTAGACACGAGCATAATATCAAAATTGTATAATTCAGCCTAAATCCATATGTATGCAGGGAACAGGTAAATTTTTAGGCATGGTAGCATAAGCCTATATATTGCATAATGCCTGGATTAGTCTACGACTGAAAGTTGGCGCAACAAGTACTGAAACCATGGCGTTAAACAATTTAAGTACTGAAAACATGGCGTTGAACAATTTAAATTTATTTGAACTGTTTAGAAGGTCAACCACACCAAAGTTTTTCATGGAAGCTGCTTTAGAAGAACTTGATAGCTTATACGGAAATATTGAGAGAAGCGAAATTATAAAAAATAATTTTTATCTGATATATGCAAATATTAAGGCAAAATGGGTGAAATCTAATCGAACCATTCAGAACTTCAACTCCAAATACGAGGACTGGCTTAATGAAGACACCATCCTGGATATATTGGCAGTAGATAAACCCACCACATCAACCAGAGGAGCAAAAGGAAGGCAAAAAAAAGGTATTCAGGAGTGTTCAATTTTCACAAGAAAGAGGAAACTTGCCGATGCCACCAATGACTTGACCACGAAGCATTTATCGGACGCGCTGTCTATTAAATATACAAAGGATAGTGAAAGAGTTAGGTCGCAGATTACAAAATCTGTTGCTGATGCAAGCCCACTGCGACTAAAAAGGATTAAGGAAAGCATTCCCACGCCCACAAACGCACACATTAAAAAGTATTGTTCCGAAGAAGCCTTGGCCTTGTTTACGGACTTACAACTTTCCAAAGAAAAATATGAGATACTACGGGCATCCTTGATGCGACACGGGGCTGACGTTTTACCAGGATACAAGCATATTACGCAAGCCAAAATAAATTCACGACCACTGCATACGGAGTTTACGGAAGTCTCTGTGAAAGCCAATCTGCAGGATCTCATGGGCCATACAGCAAAACGGTTGTTGGAGAGTCTTCCTGAAAATGAGGTGAAAATTCTTCCTGAGAAACTGACATTGATCAGCAAATGGGGCTGTGATGGACCATCCGGACAAAGCGTTTATAAGCAAAGGTTATCTTCCGATGACGCTACAATATCGGACGGAAATATGGTTATGGCATCTGTTGTTCCTTTGCGGCTAAAATCTGATATTTCCTTACGCTGGAAAAATCCACGTCCGTCATCAGTGCATTATTGCCGGCCAATAATGTTTCAGTTTGCAAGGGAATCGGCAGAACTCATAAGGACCACGGTGAAGGACATTGAAGAACAAATAAGCAAGATTAAGCCTACAAAGCTGCAAATTGGAGAAGGAAAATATATTGAATGCAATTACAAGTTCCACCTGACCATGGTTGACGGAAAAGTCGTGAGCGAACTGACAGGAACAACCTCAACATTGTCATGCCCGATTTGCAAAAAGATTCAGAAGAACTTTGGCAATTTAAACGATTCTACAAACGAGGAGAATTACGAATATGGAATGTCACCATTGCATGCAAGGATAAGGTGTATGGAGTTCTTGCTAAAACTGGCGTATACCCTACCACAAGAGGAGGAAAACTTCGATGAAAATACATCAATAAAGGATAAGGAAAAGATCAGAAAGAAGCAAATACAGGATGCTTTTTTTAAACAAGTTGAACTGAAAGTAGACTGTCCCAAGCACGGATACGGTAACTCAAATGATGGAAACACTAGGAGATTTTTTGAAAATGATGAGGCAGTAACTAGAATCACTGGAATTGACAATCAAATCGTGAAAAGATTGGGAACGATCTTGAATGTTTTAAACTGTAAAGAAAATGTCAATTCTACAAAATATGGAGAATATGCATTGAAAACTGCATCTCTTTTAGCAGAAATGTATCCACAGAAGAAGTTGACCCCGAACGTATCTAAAATATTGGCGCATGGCAAAGGTATAATTGAGTACCAGTCTCTGCCAATTGGAGAGCTTTCTGAAGAAGCACAGGAGTCTCTTAACAAATTTTATACAAAATATAGATTGCAGAACACATTCAAAGCATCAAGGGTAAGGCAAAATGAGGACCTCTTCAACATGTTGGCAGCATCTTCCGATCCACTTATTTCTTCCCTGCGGCATGTGAAGTCACGAGTAGAGTTAGAAAATAATTATAGTTTAGAAATGATTAGTCTTTTAGATATACCTTCTCTTACGAATTGTGATGAATATTTTACATAAAATTGAAAAAATAAATTTAAAAAAGAAGTAATTTTTTTTTTTAGTTTGTTGGGTAATAATTTAAAACATAAAACCCTAAAGAAAAAAAATAAAAACAATCTAAAAATGTAAAAATAATTTTTTTTAGTTACCATAAAATTGATTTTTCTAAAAATTTTAACTTTGATAACCCATAAGTAGGCCCCTACAAAGCACCCTTTCCAAACGCTCATATCATAGGCCGAACAGTTATGTATCATATGCTGTTTAAACTGTTCAATTATGTTATTTGTCGTTGTTCGACAAACTAGGCATAATGCTTAATTCCTAAACACCGTGAAAAAATATTTTCATTTCCAATATTCATTAAATACACGACACTAACTATCGACTTTTCTTTTTCGTCCACCCATTGTTTAAATTTTTTGATAGATTTTATTTTTAAATGTCACAAACAACAATAAAATCAACACGATAATCTGTTTTCTTTTTGTTCCCCAAGTTTCAGTTTCAAGTTCAATATTGGTGCAATTCATAAAACACGTTTCAATGATACTATTGCTAATATTAGGGAGTTTTAACGTCTTTTCCATACATTGTACTAGAAGTTTTGGAAAAAAAACATTTTTTTTTCTATTTTGTAAAATAAAAAGGAATATCATATTTTGAATTTTTATTAACTAAGCGGCCCATATAAACTGTTTTTTTATTATACACAGCGGGCCACACAAAATATGTTGGCGGGCCTTATGTGGCCTGCGGGCCGTAGTTTGGCGGGCCGTAGTTTGCGGGCCGTAGTTTGGCCCTCTACCATGCATAAACCAAATTTGAGTGTCATCGTTATTAACTTTTTTGCATTCAGATATGAAAATTTCATATCAGATGCTATATTCATATCGCGACTAGGTCGAAAAATGTATTGGTTATTAATTATTTAATTATTATTAGTTAATTATTTAATTAATTATTTTTTGCAAAAAATATGCAAACCAAATTTGCAAAAATCTGTGAAATTTTTTTGTTTTTTTTTTTGATAGATTTAAGTGAAGATCGGGAAGCATCTTCATATGGGAACTATGACTAAGAATTGTCCCATAGGTTTTATTTTTGGACTACTGTAGTGCGATTCAGTAACCTCTTTTAACAATAATCGAATCGATAAAAAAAGAAAACAACAAAATTGGGTATTCAGTAAAATTTTTAAACGATATTCGCTCTTGTTAAAGTCAGCTGCAGAAGACTTCTGTCGGCCAGTGGCAAAAATCAGTTCACGTTTAGACATAGTCCCATTAAAAATGTCCCCTTGACTCTGACTTCACATTGCCATAATATCCACATTATCACATAGATCTCAGTCAAATTGGGTTTGTGTATGTTTATTACAACCATTTATCAGTAATGCGATTCTGTAAATTTTAACGATCCGACAATCGCAAAATATATCGACAGCTATTGTTGTTTGCACTAACGATTAAGTGATTCACCAAGTTCACCTTAACGACAGTCGGCAAATCTATTTTTCTATTTATTTAAATTGTAAAAGAGAGACATCTCTGTCAAAATAAGCCAAAAACATGAAGAAGAATAAAAAAAAAACAAATTACTTCGTGTTTGACAGGATGATTTTATCTTTCTGTTTAATTTTTTTTTTTTTAAATTAATATTTTTGTTTATTTATTTGAATATAAAATAATGAATTGAATATGCTATTTAATTTTTTTATTTACTTAAAAAAATTTTTTGTAATAAAAGCAAAATATTTTCACTATTTCATAATTTTTATTTATGTATGACGACATTTCAACCTTTTTAACTTTTTATCGATTGAATAAACAACACAGAAATTGTTGTCGTTTAGATAACAACAACAGCTCACTTTAACAAAAGCGAATATCGTTTAAAAATTTTACTGAATACCAAAATCGTTAATTTTGTTGTTCACTTGTTTTTAACGATTCAATTACCGTTAAAAGAAGTTACTGAATCGCGCTACTGTTGTTGTTATCTAAACGACAACAAGTTTTGTGTTGTTTATTTAATCGATAAAAACTTAAATTTTTAGGTTGAAATGTTGTCATACACAAATAAAAATTATAAAATAATGAAAATATTTAGCTTTTATTATAAAAAGTTTTCATAGAAACTAGAGGACCCCTGCTGCTCCACAGCATTATCTTATATTATATTATATTAATTTTTATAATATAATACCAAAATTTGCCAAGAGAAGTTAACGTACAGTACGTACAAAAGTAAAGTTGATTGTCCACGTACAGTAGAGTAAAAGTAAAGTTGATTCTCCACGCATAACTTTCCTCAAACCCAACGAATTTAAGCAGTTAATAGCTTAAAAGAAGGAGCTTGATCCACTGAGTGTTCTTAGACCTATGTCAACAGCCTACGTTAATTAGAACTCTAGTTATAGAGGTTTGAGTGAAGAAAAATATTGAAAAAAAACTTGAATACAAAGTTTATTCATAAATTCTTTTAATATATAAGATAAAAAAATTAAATGGCATATTCAATTCATTATTTTATATTCAAATATTAATAAAAAAAAAAGAAAAAATAAACATAAACATAAAATCATCCTGTCAAACGCGAAGTGTTTGGTTTTTTTCTATTCTTTGTGTTTTTCGCTTATTTTGACAGAGATGCCACTCGTTTACAATTAAAATAAATAGAAAAATAGATTTGTCGACTATTGTTAAGGTGTACTTATTGAATCACTTAAACGTTAGTGCAAACAATGATAGCTGTCGATATATTTTGCGATTGTCGGATCGTTAAAATTTACAGAATCGCACTACTGATATATGGTTGTAATAAACATACACAAACCCAATTTGACTGAGATCTATGTGATAATGTGGGGCACAATTTTATAAGGACTATGTCTATACGTGAACTGATTTTTGCCAATGGCCGACAGAAGTCTTCATCAAAATAGATTCATATTTGCAACCTGAAGTTTGATTATAAGGCTTACATGGACACTAGGGTGGCCCTTAATAAAAAAGAGTTCAAACTCTCGGTCGCACCACGTGTTACATATGTACTATCTTTTCAAAAAGCTATAAAACTTCAAAATCGAATGAAAACTCGCCAAGAAATAGCAAATGCCGCAGCCTACTTTTGTGCAAAAAAAAACTAGTTCATGAAATTTGATAGCGTTTTTTTAAACTCTGACAAATTGATTAAAGCCCAAAATTTTGTTTTGGTCTCTATAGTTATAGGTACTCAGGTATGAAGTAATTTTTATTGCCACGTTGTTAACCTATTGCGCATTGAGACCGAAAATATGAAATTTTTTTGATAAAATTTTGAAAACTCCTTTTTCAAGTTTTAAAAAATTGTCTTAAACAAAATTTAAAAAAATGGATCTGGCACATTAAGGTTTTGTTAGGTACATGCTACAGATTAAGTGTGTGATTTCTTTGGTAAATTCCTGTGCAGAATTTTTTTGACAAGGATTTAATTTTTGCGTATTTCCAGAACAATGGGATTTTTGTAAAATATTCTGTAAATGTACTCTTTCTTAATACTTTGTATCAAAAATTCATCACTTTTCTACTTTTAAATATGATATTTTATCTTAGTAGCCTAGGGTTTCGAAAAAAAATAATATGACCCCATTAACCCTTTTCAAATTGGGGTCACATATGACCCCAAGCTAATAAAAGACAATTTATTCAAAAATTTCAAATATTTTGGAAGAACTGTTGAATTTTTAAAGTGTAATTTCGATATGATTGGAATGGGAGCGTTTTCTTAGAAGTCTCGAGACTGAGAAATGTTCTACGTTTTACACAATTAACCGTTAAACTTGAAATTTACAATTATCTTGTTTTCAAATTTTGCTCAGCAAAAAAATAGTACAAAGGAAAACAAGTAAGAAAATTATAGTCGGTGTAGACCGACTATATGATACCCTATGCCATGCGTTTAGAGACCCTATCTCTCAGACCCAACTAACTGGATAAAGAAAATAAGCATAAACCAAATTTGAGTGGGATTTTTCTTAATTTTTTTGGCTGCAGATATGAAATATTTCATATCGGATGCTATATCTATATGGGGACTAGGCCCAAAAATGGACCGATCCTGACCATGTTTGGTAAGGTCTCTTTTATTTTGCAGAAATATATACAAACAAAATTTGAGAAGAATCAGTGCAAAATTTTTTGATAGATTTAAGTGAAGATCGGGAAGCAGCTCTATATGTGGACTATGACTAAGAGTTGTCCAATAGGGATTCTTTTTGGACTACTAATTAATGGATGTAATATATACATACAAACCCAATTTGACTAAGATTTGTATGATAATTTGGATCTTATGGCAATATATGTTGATTTCATAGGGGTCATTTGTATGGGGGCTAGGTCTGAACATGGACCGATTCTCACCAATTTCAATACCGTTCATCCCATGGCCGACAGAAGATCAAATACCAAATCTCATCAAAATATATTCATAATTGTGACCTGCAGTTTGATTACAAGCTTTACATGGACACACAGACGGACGGACGGACATCGTTAAATCGAATCAGATAGTGATTCTGATTCGATCGGTATAATTAGAGATGGGTGTAGGTCAAATATTTTTGGTTGTTACAAACAGCAGCACAAAGTCATTATACCCAAACCACATAGTGGTATAGGGTATAAAAAAGTTTTTCTCTGTTATTTTGGTTTCTAATTTATTTCTTATTTATGTTTAATAAAAGCTTAAAGTATGTACTTTTTTCTACAAATAGGTTCTTATTATATATTATTTCTAGAATTTGTATATTTAGATCTTCAAGTGGCATCTTTTTTTATTTAAAAAAAATTACATTCTTTTGACTGATGTAGACTTCGCACGACTTTGCACGGGATGTTTTTTATTCACTTTAAAAGCACACCTCTTACTTTCTCATGTTTTTTTAATATCATGAAGAAGCCAGGAAAGGTGTAAAGGAGGGGAAATTTTTTTACAGAAATATTTAAAGTTACTGCACCCTGTATTTCTCCACTTGAAAATGCAACCATGTCAATTTTAAATATAACTTACTTCTAAATCAAGTGGCATCTCTAATTATGCTGACGAGGTGCCAAATTGTCTAATATTTACAGTTATCTTAAAAGTTTTTTTAATAAAAAAATAAGCGTGGTTTGTAACATTCTTAGGTATTTTTGCAAAATTTAATTAAATAAAATCATAAAATGTCCTGGAAAAATGCGACTTTGATTACCCGTGCCGAATTTTTTGAAGTGTGGCCTTCAGTTTGCAAATCAGAGAGACAAAATGCACTATCAATTTGGTTTCTGAACGAATGAGCTTTGATCACGTTTCTGCAGATACAAAAAATGTAAAAGACGGAAAACAAGAGGCTGCAGGAAAGAACGGTAAGTTTTTATATAATATTACATACTCGTATATCTTTGGTTGTAACTTTTGAATTTTATTTTCAGTTGGGTTTCTTATCGCAGCAGATGTAATAAAATCGGTTGCGGAATCTGAAGTTGAGGCAACTCAATTATTAAAAGCTAGAAAAGAGGTACAGCTGCAACAGTTACAACACTCTGCGGAAACAAACAATGAATGTGGGTCACTTATTTACTGCATATGGGTTAAAAAAAAGCGAAGGAAGATTGTTTTCCACATGGAGACAATATATTTGTTGACGAAAGCCATGCAAGTATCGTTGTAAAAGATATTGTAAATTTGACCACTGCTCGTTTGTTAAAAGTGCAAGAGCCTGTTGTTGCTGACAATGTCCCTAATTACAGCACATTGACTTTTGTTTGTAAATGGGGTGGTGATGGCAGTTCAGGACATAGCACATACAAGCAAAAGTTTCAACAACAAGATAGAACTGATGAATATTTATTTGTCATTTCTTTCATGCCTTTAATACTGCGATTAAAAGAAAACCCAAGTGTAGTTATCTGGCAAAATGAAAGTCCATCGTCCACTCGGCTTTGTCGACCAATAAAAATTTTTGTTTGCTAAAGAAACAGAAGAACTTGCGGTAGATGTGTTTAAAAGCATTCGCGATCAAACTGATACATTGAATAATTTCGAAATAACAGTAGCAAGAAAAAATCTCAAAATTGAATATGAATTTGTGTTGACGATGATTGATGGTAAAATTGCCAATTATTTAACTTCTCACAAATCCACGCAATCTTGCTATATTTGTGGCGCTAAGCCTACTGAAATTAATAAAATGGTAATTGATAAGAACCGAAATACCGAATTTTTTTGTTACGGTCTCTCAAGCTAACACGCTTGGATAAAAACATTTGAGTGCCTTTTACACATAGCATATAGGCTAGAAGTAAAAATATGGGCAATAAGAGATAACGACGATAAAATGTTGGTCAAAACGTGTAAGAAACGAATACAAGATCAATTTAAGTCTGAAATGGGTCTCATAATCGACAGCCCAAAACCGGGTTTTGGAACTACAAACGAAGTAAAAAAAATTTGCATAGATAACTGGACTGGACAAAAACTAATAAATAATTTTTATATTATTTTAAGTTGCATTTCTTCCGGCTATGAGATAAGTTTGCCCTTATTTGAATTCTTCTTGAAAGAAACGAATGAATTGGAGCAATATAGCTGGTATTGTATGCCTGTTAGCATACATAAAATTCTTTGTCATGGTAGGGAAATTATTAAATCGTACATTGTCCCAATTGGGCAATTGTCTGAAGAGGCACAAGAGGCTCGCAACAAAGATTTCAGAAGTTTTCGTATGTCACACACTCGAAAAACATCCAGAGTCGATACGAATAGAGACTTGCTGAATATGTTACTCATATCTTTAGATCCTCTTATAAATTCTTATAGAGAAAACCCTTTAAAATATTTTCGACAAATCTTTCCAGATATTTTAAAATATTTTGTCCAGCCTCACAGCATAATAAATGTGGCAGATGCACGGTTTTTTAAGGATGATGAAGTCGATCTTGAAGAATATTCTTCCAGCAGCATTGATAGCGATTCATCATAAAAATCTGTGAATATGTTGTATAATATATTTCTCTAAAAAAAAAACTAATCTAGAGCAATATCTTTTTTTTATTTCTTCAAACTTGTCATATTTTGGAAAAAAGTATGACTTTGGTCAAAAATTAAATTTTGCACAAAAATCAACGAAAACCACAATTGTCTTATTGCATAATTCTTTTTTCAATATTTCATTGTTTATATTTAATATGAATTTTTTTTGGTCAAAAAGCGCAAGAAATTTCGCATCACGTGCCACGCCCACTAAAATGAATTTGTGGAACTTTCCCAGAACAAAAGTTACTAAGTGCGACTAAAGCAACAATTTAAGCTAAGAAAAAAATTTTTTTCGTCTAGCTTATATGAAACGATCCACTGTGCGATGCTTAAAATATATTAACCAAAAACTGTTCTAACCATTCCTAAAATTTGGAATAAATCCGAGAACATTAACCCTTTATTTGGCTGGCCAAAAACCAACTTTGAAATAACTTTGAATTATCATTTGGTTACTGCTAAGGTTTGGTGACTCTTCCTGAAACAGCTGTATAACCTGTCATGCAGAATATAGATCACAAATGTGCTAATGTTTTTGCTCTATTTAAAGTAAAAACATTTGATAAGGAGCCTGAATAATTTCAAACTCAATAATTTTTTTTAAATTTTAGCAATTTTGAGGCACTAGATGCAGTTTTTTGGGGTTAGTTTGTATTTAAATTTTCTCCCAGTCCGTAGCTAATATTTTGCCGAAGACAGGAAAACAAAGTTGCAATTGCTTACTGAGATATAGCCGTGAAAAAAATCGCATGTTCTTCGAAAAATCAAGTTTTAGCCAAAATATACATGAGGCTATAAAATTCGAATAGCAGCTGAAAAAGTAAATAAATATAAAAATATATAAAAGGTCACAAAAAAAAAAAATGATGTGAGTCCGATCACAGGGAAGATGTGTTAACATCTAGTAATTAAAGATTTTTTATGTAATTTTTTAAAATCAAACGGAAAGCCTCATCTATGTATCACTTTTAGCAAAAACTGTTTCAGCTAATTCAACAACCCTTTACTGTAAAACGTTAAAAAATATCCCAATATAAACGCATATAAGTGATACATAGATGACGCTTTTTAAAAAAGTGGCATAAAAAACAATTTTTTATCATAATTTTTTCACCAATACAATCATAAGTCACACACCGATTTGTGTTACAGCTCTCACCGATTTGTGTTACGCTGTTTTGGTGATTGTATTGCGATATAGAAATTTACCCCCCTGCGCGTACAGATGTTCTGAGGTTCTACTACTCTGACACCAGAATGGCATGCACTGTGTTATAGTCATTACATCCCAACTTTTCTGTTGGCTAAAGAATATCGTGGAAATAATGCTGGCCAAATGAAGAATGATGATCAAGTTCTTTCAATGTTGTTTTTAATTTATTTATGATAAAAATATTATAAGTGATGATTTCGATTTGCTATCAAACATTAAAATTTCGAATATTTAAGAAGTTATGTTTCCTAAATTTTTTGCAAAAAAGAGCTGAGTTTTCTCTATCCTTACTATATAAGTTAATAAAAATAAAAATATTTTTTTTATTTTAGTTCACAATTTTTTGTTAGTTGTTTTCTCTTACTTCCATGCAATTTTTTCAATTTTTGTGTAAAAAACAGGACAAATTCTAATATATTTGCATTGTGAGCTTTAGGGAAAGAAAAAAAACATATTTTAAATGTGGTGAGGTACGAAAGAAAAACAGTTGTTAAAAAAGGCTAATAAAAACAGTCATAGAAGTGCATGCAAAAAAGAAAAAAACAAACATTCAAACTATTTTTGTTATTGACTTCTGTTTTAGTAAAATGCCCTGGAAAAGGCGGTTAAGCTAAAAGTAGTGTTAACAGAAATATCAATGAAGTGTTTGGTTGGCAAGAGTATTTGTATTAAATTTTTTATGCAATTGTGAAATTAAAAGGGGGAGTTTTGGGGTTTGTTACTAGGTAGTGTTCTTGCTACTATTATCAACAGTACTTACAGATTCTGTGAGTTTATGTAATGTAGCATTAATACGTTCCGGATTACGCGGTGGTGGTTCTGGTGGCTCCGATGCAGCCATAGTTGGACCAGTATTTGTTATATTTATTTGCATAATACAGGTGCTACGATTTATTATTTTTATTTTCTTGTTTATTTAGTTTTTACTTTCTTGTTTTAACATATACTACGAATTTCCAAGTGTTTATATATATTCTATTCTCTAAGAGTTGTGATAAATTGTTAAAATGCTGTTTAGTGTAAAGAAGTTTGTAACGTTAACATTAATGTTCATGTTGTTTTGTTGGCCTATTAGTATGAATTGTTTTTAATGTTGGACATTTTCTTAGAATTTCTATTTAGTTTTGAAAAAAAAAATAACATGATTAAATGTTGCTTTCAGTTTTGTGTGAGAAAGAAAAATATAAATTATTCTTACTGTTTATGGTATTCATGCATTTGGTTTTTATTTTTCATGTCTGTTGAAATGATCTGTATCTGTAAGAGAATTAAGAAAAATGAATAATCAGAAAAATAATTTTATTTATTTTTAATATATATAATACATACAATTTCTAGGAAAAAAAGAAAAAACAATTATTTGGAAAAACGAAATGTTAAATTAAGTAGATACAAATATATTTTTATATATTAACTAATGTTTGTTTTAAAATTAGACCGGTTTTAACCACATCATATACCACAAGCTTTGACAAAGTGTTTTAGGTCCCATTGCGCTGAGTTTATAAATGGTTATAGAAAGTATAAATTTAAAGTTACAGCCCATGTTACTTATAAAGGGCCGACAGATAGGAAAACATTTATATCGGATGGTATTTTTGTAAATTCACTTATAAGAAGTGAGTTTTATTCGGCTCGAATAAAACATGATATACTAGGGTGGCCCTTGGTTATATGAAGGGAAAAAAAGTGTTCAAACTGTCGTTCTCACCTCCTAGAAATATGCGAATAGAAAAAAAAACTGAGAAAGACAAAGTTTTGGGCCAATCAGAAAACGTTTAGTCGTGGCGCAAAGCGATTGAAAATTTCAAGTGTGTTTATATGGGGAAAATATGACTTTTTTTCAGATTTTACAAGAATTTCGTTGTATAGTTTAATTCTTCCGACAAGCTGTTACATAATTCGGGATCAGTATTAAATTGTTCTTTCAAAAGGCTATAAAACTTCAAAATCGTATGAAGCTTCGCCAAGAAATAGCAAATGCCCCAGACCACTTCTGTGCCAAAAAAACTAGGTCATGAAATTTGATGGCATTTTTTTCAACTTTGAGAAATTGATTAAAGCCATCATTCTTTTTTGGTCTCTATACTTATAAGTACTCAGATATGAAGTATTGTTTTATTACCACGTTGTTAAACTATTGCGCATTGAGACCGAAAATTGGAAATTTTTTTGATAAAATTTTTAAAACTCCGTTTTCAAGTTTGAAAAAAATTTCTGTAACAAAATTTAAAAAAATTTAAGGTTTTCTTGAATAAATGTTGCAGATTAACTATGTGAATTTTTAAGTAAATCCCTCTGCCAGAACTTTTTTGACAAGGATTTTATTTTCGCGGATTTCGAGAAAAATTGGATTTTTGTGAAATATTCTGTTAATGTACTCTTTCTAAATACTTTGTATCAAAAATTCATCATTTTTGTACTTTTAAATGTTATATTTTATCTTAATAGCCTAGGGTTTCGGAAAAAAGCAATATGACTCCATTAACCCTTTTTGAATTGGGGTCACATATGACCCCACACTAATAAAAGACAATTTATTCAAAAAATTCAAATATTTTGTAAGTGCTGTCCAATTTTTAGATGCGACACTTAAAATATAATAACCACATATATAGCAGTTTCGTTCCAAATATTTGGGATAAATCCGAGAACGTTAACCCATTATTTGCCAAGGCCAGCTTTGGATTTTAAGATATTTTAAAATAAAAATGACCTAAAACGAGTTTTTCTATTAAACTCGTTGATGCCATTATTTAGAATTTAAGAAAAATAATTCGGTTAATTTTTATTTATTTGACCATTCAGTGCTCCTGGGATCAAAATAATCCATTGTGATATATCTTTGGTGCAGTTATCTGCTTATTGCTCGCGAATATAAATTGAAACAACTTTTAACTAATTTTGGTATAAAATTACTTTATGTAATAAAGAAATAGTTGAATTTATTGCTGTCTCACCCACCAATTTGGTGGATATTGATAAAAAACGCCAAAAAAAAAAAATCAGGTCAATCGGTGAAGATGTCATTACTTATAATGTTTGACATTTTTTGATTTTTTATAATCGGTCGCTTTATATTATCTTCAATGTCACCTACATGTTTTGAAACTTCTACCATTTTATTTCACAGTTTTAAATAGTTTATTAAATAAAAGTAAATTTCAAATATAATAATATATATAAAAGGTATTATTAAATTAATACTACTCTTAATGGAATAAATTACAAAATTAAATAAAAGTGAATTTCAAAAAACGTCCTATTTTTTAGACATATGACTTAAGTTGTTTTAATTTATATTCGCGAGCAATAAGCAGATAATTGCACCAGAGATATATCACAATGGATAATTTTGATCTCAGGAGCACTGAAGGGTTAAATAAATAAAAATTTACCGAATTATTTTCCTTAAATTCCAAATAGTGGTATCAACGAGTTTAATAGAAAAAACTCGTTTTAGGTCATTTTTATTTTAAAATATCTTAAAATCCAAAGCTGGCCTTGGCAAATAATGGGTTAGTGTTCTCGGATTTTTCCCAAATTTCTGGGACGAAACTTCTACACATTTTGTTATTATATTTTAAACGTCGCATCTAAAAATTGGACAGCACTTACAAAATATTTGAATTTTTTGCATAAATTGTCTTTTATTAGTTTGGGGTCGTATGTGACCCCAATTCCAAAAGGGTTAATGTAGTCATATTATTTTTTTCCGAAACCCTAGGCTATTAAGATAAAATATAACATTTAAAAGTAGAAAATTGATGAATTTTTGATACAAAGTATTTAGAAAGAGTACATTTACAGAATATTTCACAAAAATCCAATTTTTCTCGAAATCCGCAAAAATAAAATCCTTGCCAAAAAAATTCTGGCAGAGAGATTTACTTAAAAATTCACACTGTTAATCTGCAACGTGTACTTCATAAAACCTTAAAGTGTTAGATTCATTTTTTTAAATTTTGGTTAAGAAAATTTTTTTAAACTAGAAAAAGGAGTTTTAAAAATTTTATCAAAAAATTTCCAATTTTCGGCCTCAATGCGCAATAGGTTGACAACGTGGTAATAAAACAATACTTCATATCTGAGTACTTATAAGTACAGAGACCAAAAAAGAATGATGCCTTTAATCAATTTCTCAAAGTTGAAAAAAATGCCATCAAATTTCATGACCTAGTTTTTTTGGCACAAAAGTGGTCTGGGGCATTTGCTATTTCTTGGCGAGGTTTTATTCGATTTTGAAATTTTATAGCCTTTTGAGGGGATAAGTTAATGCTGATCCTGAATTATATAACAGCTTGTCGGAAAAATTAAACTATAGAACGAAATTTTCGTAAAATCTGAAAAAAAGTCATATTTTCCCCATATAAACACGCTTGAAATTTTCAATCGCTTTGCGCCACAACTAAACGTTTTCTGATTGGCCCAAAACTTTGTATTTCTCAGTTTTTTTGCTATTCGCATATTTCAAGGGGGTGAGACCGACAGTTTGAACACTTTTTTTTTATCAAGGGCCACCCTAATGATATACACTTGCTAGAACATGTAAAATTAAAACTAAGCTGAATTATTTTTTATTTCTAATAAATTACTAAGCTTTTCATTAGTTGTTTGTTTAATTTATTTTAGGTTTATTACCTTTAATTAATTTTATTTGGATAAAATACCTAAAAATAAGAAAAAAGTGTTTAAGAAAAAATTTTCGTACATTTGATATATTAATACAAAGAAATTAAATTTAAATTAAATATTGTTTAATTTAGTAACTTTTAAGGTTATCTTTGTGCTGTAGGACCTCTGCGAGTTATATTGGCATCGACTTAACCAACTATAGAGTTTCCTCTTTACTTATTTTACTCCACTCATCCAAAATGAGGCTTTTTAAACATTTCTTTTGAGATTCATTTATTTTGCTGATATTGTGCGCCGCACAGTGGCTGAAATTTTCATTCCACTGGCTAATTTTTTTGTTATCGGGTTTTAAAGTTATAACGCTATTTTGTAGCTAATACGTTTATATGCGGAAAATATGACTTTTTTGAGATTTTACGAAAAGTTCGTTCTATAGTTTAATTTCTCCGACAACTTGTTATGAGAATCAGGATCAGTATTAAATTATCTCTTCAAAAAAATAAAAATTCGCTAAGAAATAGCAAATGCCCCAGGCCACCTTTGTGCCAAGAAAACTAGGTCATGAAATTTGATGGCATTTTTTTCAACTTTGAGAAATTGATTAAAGCCATAATTTTTTTCGTCTCCATACTTAAAAGTAATCAGATATGAAATAAATTCCTTTTTCAAGTTAAAAAAGTAAGTAAGAAAATTATAGTCGGTCTAGACCGACTATACGATACCCTATACCAAGCGCTTTGGCCCAACTAATTAGATAAAGAAAATAAGCATAAACCAAAATTGAGTGGCATTGTTATTAATTTTTTTTTGGCTGCAGATACGAAAAAGTTCATATTGGATGCTATATCTATATGGGGACTAGGCCCAAAAGTGGACCGATCCTGACCATGTTTGGTAAAGTCTCTTGTATTTTGCAAAAATATATACAAACAAAATTTGAAAAGAATCCGTGCAATATTTTTGTTTTTTGATAGATTTAAGTGAAGATCGGGAAGCAGCTCTATATGGGGCCTATGACTAAGAGTTGTCCCATAGGGATCATTTTTGGACTACTGATTAATGGATATAATAAACACATACAAACCCGATTTGATTAAGATTTATATGATAATTTGGATCTTATGGTAATTTATGTCGATTTCATGTGGGGACTAGGTCTGAACATGGACCGAATTCCACCAATTTCAATAGCGTTCATCCTATGGCCGATATACCAAATTTCATCAAAATATGTTAATATTTGCGACTTGCAGTTTGGTTACAAGCTTTACATGGGCACACAGACGGACGGACGGACATCGTTAAATCGAATCAGATAGTGATTCTGATTCGATCGGTATAATTAAAGATGGGTCTAGGTCAGATATTTTTGGTAGTTACAAACAGCAGCACAAACTCATTATACCCAAACTACATAGTGGTATAGAGTATAAAAACGCGACTTTCATCCCATAAGTCTGATCATAAAGCAGTAAACAAACCAATTGAGCAAAAAATTGCGCTTGCGGCCCACAGTACTTTGACTGAGCATAAACCAAATTTCAACGATGTCTACATTTTACAAGAAGAGAATAACTATGCGAAGAGATATACTCTAGAAATGTTACACATAATTGATGTACAACCGAATAAAAGACTAAACTTTAAAACAGATACGGACAAATGTGCTCAATTGTACAGGCACACAGTAAACAAATACCGTCAACTTAGACATAAAACTAGTTGAATATATAATGTGAACAGAGATAGACGCTTTCAACTCCGCGATAATAAAAACAGAAAACACAATGTATGTAATTGTTATTATTATTGTTTAAAATCAATGTTTTTCTGTAAAATTAAAAAAAAAAATTGTTATTAAATGTATTTATGTTTTTGATTTCTGAAGATGAACAGCGATGCTGTTCGAAATATCAAAAATAAAAATAACAATTAAAAAAACCAAAAAGCAAAGAATTTGATTTTTTATTATTAAAACCACATGACCTTGAGCCTAACAAACCAAAAATCAGTGATGAAATAATTTTGTCATCAGTTATAATTTTGTCATCAGAAATATGTTTGCTGATTTTTTTCTACCACGTATTCTGACGCTATCTATGATAAGTTAGTAGAACATTAGTCTGTAGCGCTCCCCATCATCAATATCTCAAATCGTTACCTGTTTAAAAAGCTTCAAAATATCATTTTATAGTGGTCCGAATGGTTCCCCTAGTTGCATTTTAACTAGTTTTGCTGATACTTAACCACTCCTTTATCAATAATTTTCAACATATCAATAAAATATGGGTACTTTACTAAACAGTGGAAGGATTCCTTCATCATTCCATTATTGATATGTAAACATTTATACGCGCAGGGGGGTAAATTTCAAAAACAGCTTAACATGTAAGCGTAACATGTGAGCATAACATGTGAGTCGTAAGACAAAATGTGATTGTATTGGTGAAAAAGTAATGATATTATGATAACCTGTTTGAAAATTAAAAATGAAGAATAAAAAATGAAAAAAAATTAAAAATAAAAAATAAAAGATGAAAAATTAACAAAAACAAAATGAAAAATTAAAAATGAAAAACGAAAAATTAAAAATTAAAAATAAAAAATGAAAAATGAAAAATAATAAATTAAAAATGAAAAATCAAAAATGAAAAATAAAAAATTAAAAATGAAAAATCGAAAACGAAAAATGAAAAATTTAAAAAGGAAAAATTAAAAATAAAAATGAAACTTGAAAAATAACAAATGAAAAACGAAGAATTAAAAATGAATAATGAAAAATAAAAAATGAGAAAAAAAAAAAATTAAAAATAAAAAAAAAAAAATTAAAAATAAAAAATGAAAATTAAAAATAAACAAGTAAGAAAATTATAGTCGGTCTAGACCGACTATACGATACCCTATACCATGCGTTTAGAGACCCTATCTCTTAGGCCCAACTAACTGGACATTGAAAATAAGCAAAAACCAAATTTGAGTGGGATTTTTATTAATTTTTTTGGCTGCAGATATGAAAAAGTTCATATCGGATACTATATCTATAAAGGGACTAGGTCCAAAAATGGACCGATCCTGATCATGTTTGGTAAAATCTCTTGTATTTTGTAAAAATATGTACAAACAAAATTTGAGAAGAATCAGTGCAATATTTTTGTTTTTTAATAGATTTAAGTGAAGATCGGGAAGCAGCTCGATATGGGGTCAAAGGGATCATTTTTGGACTACTCATTAATGGATGTAATGAACGCATACAAACCCAATTTGAGTAAGATCTATATGACAATTTGGATCTTATGGCAATTTATGTCGATTTCATATGGGTAATTTGTATGGGGGCTAGGTCTGAACATGGACCGATTCTCACCAATTTCAACAGCGTTCATCCCATGGCCGATAAAAGCTTATATACCAAATTTCATCAAAATATATTAATATTTGCGACCTGCAGTTTGATTACAAACTTTACATGGACACACAGACGGACGGACGGACGGACGGACATTGTTAAATCAACTCAGAAAGTGATTCTGATTCGATCTGTATAATTAAAGATGGGTCTAGGTCAAATATTTTTGGTTGTTACAAACAGCAGCACAAAGTCATTATACCCAAACCACATAGTGGTATAGGGTATAAAAATGAAAAATATAAAATAAAAATTAAAAATGAAAACTGAAAAATTAAAAATAAAAAATGAAAAACGAAAAATGAAAAATAAAAAATTAATAATGAAAAACGAAAAATGAAAAATGAAAAAAAAAAATAAAAAGGAAAAATTAAAAATAAAAAATAAATAATGAATAATAAAAAATGAAAACTAAAAAATTAGAAATAAAAAATTAAAAATAAAAATAAAAAATGAAACATGAAATATAAGAAATGAAAAACTAAAATTAAAAATGAATAATGAAAAATTAAAAATGAAAAATAAAAAATAAAAAATTATATATAAAAAATGAAAAATAAAAAAAGGTCGGTCCAGAACTCTCTGAGTTAGAAGGGGTCAAAATTTGACATTTTGACCAAACAGGTGTTTTTTTCTCATTCATGTAATCAACATGTGTATCAACAGCAGTGAGTAAAAGACGCCGGTGACCACCCTACAGTTTTCAAGGCAATCGACTTGAATACAACCGCAAGCATTGCCATGGCGCTGTTAACTGATAGACCCATCTTACACGTTCACCCTCTTCCTTAATATCTGATGTACACAGTTACAAATCGACTCAAAAACTCTTTCGGATTTGAGTTGAGTGTGAGCAATCGCCAACACTCAATATCATGGGAATTTTATCCATGATTTATGGCATTTTGACTTGAACATTCTGCGTCACTTATGCTCCTTAAACATTGAAGAGAAAATTATAGTCGGTCTAGATCCTATACTATGGTATAGAGATCCTACCTCTTTGGTCCAACTAATTCGATATAGAAAATAAGCATAAACCAAATTTGAGTGACATTGTTATTAATTTTTTTGGCTGCAGATATGAAAAAGTTCATATCGGATGCTATATTTATATGGGGACTAGGTCGAAAAGGACCGATCCTGACCATAATTAGTAAAGTCAATTATATTTTGAAAAAATTATTTACAAACCAAATTTGAGATAAATCTGTGCAATATATATGTTTTTTTTAATAGATTTGAGTGAAGATCAGGAAGCAGCTCTATATGGCGCCTATGACTAAGAATTGTCCTATATAGATTATTTTTGGGCTACTAATTAATGGATATAATAAACACATACAAACCCAATTTGACTGAGATTTATATGATAATTTGGAAGTTATGGCAAGTTATGTCGATTTCATAGGGGTCATTTGTATGGAGACTAGGTCTGAACATGGACCGAATTTCGCAAATTTCGACAGCGTTTATTCTATGGCTGATAAAAGCTTACATACCAAATTGCAACAAAATACATTCATATTTGCGACCTGTAGTTTGATTACAAGGTTTACATGGGCACACAGACGGACGGACGTACGGACAGACGGATGGACGAACATCGCTAAATCGACTTAGAAAGTGATTCTGATTCGATCGGTATAATAAAAGATGGGTCTAGGTCAAATATTTTTGATAGTTACAAACAGCAGCACAAAGTCATTATACCCCAACAACATAGTGGTATAGGGTATAAAATAATAATTTATTACGAAATTTACCACTCATACGTATACATATCTGATAATATATTAATAATATAATAATCATACGCCCTGAATATATTACATTATTTAAAAATTTATTAAAAAAGGGTGAAAAATTAATTTTTTTTATCGTTACGTTCAATAAAATTAGTTCAACTAAATTTGCTGAAGACTGAAGTGAGAAATCAACAATGGTTCTTGAGTTACAGCTGCAAAACTAAGCAAACAAACATCAAGGTAAAGAAAAAAATAAAAAATTTTGGCCTGAGTACGCCAAATCCTTTTGAAGTTTTACTGTACTGTCCTGGTACTTTAACCATGACCTTGAATTTCTCACCAACTGTTGTACTGTATATTTGAACTTGTTATTCAAATCAATTAAAAACATACAATAGCAAATATTGAATATATGAATTTAGTTCAATCCCTTTAAAAACAAACTTTTCGGTAAATATGTTTAAAATGTGATTTGTGAGATTATTTGGTTTTAATTATATATGTTTAAAAAGAACAAACAAATTAAACGTAATTTAATTTATTTTGTCCAACAAAACTATTTTAAAAACTATATATTTTGTAACTAATTTAATCCAGGTAATAATGTTAAAAAAATTACGTTGCATTTAGAAATTAGTTTATTTACACAATTTATTAAACAAGATGTAAGGAAACATTCGAAATTTGTATGAAGTAATGTTAGGTAAATTTTTTTAATTTGAATGTTATTTATATAAATTTAAAAGGAAATACATAAGTATTAAATAAGAACATTAGGAATTTTCGAATACTTCTATTGAGTATTTTTAAGTCACATATTTATTATTCTTGATATACATATGATGTTTTGCACACAAAGAATGGATTCGATGTTGCACCTGAATTTGTTGTAAACTAAATTTCGGTAGTTGCACATACTATATATAATCCAAATTACGGTATCTTGGTGAAGACAACTGATGTTATATATAAATTCGATTGTATGCATTTAGAACTACTTAATACCTTGTAAATTTTTCATTTTTTAGTAGTGACCTAAGAAGTCCACACTCAAAATAACGATTTACTTATAATTCATCGTATCGGACGCAGGACTAATGGGACAAATGATAAATAAATATTGGATATGGACATTGAGATCTCGATATATTTTATATTATTTGAGCGTGGAACTTGCGGTTACCAGGATATATGCTCTTTTTCGCCAACACAGGCTTGGAAGTAAACATTCTAATATGCTAAAAAATGCATTATATTTGCACTGTCAAATCAATTACCCGAACCTAAAACATACAATCGAAAACGTTGCAAAACAGATAACAAACTTTCAAAAACAATTAGAGTTTCAAAGTTCATGTATTCATACTATTTATTCAATGTTAGACAATTGCAAAAGACTAGAAGATTATACATATAAATGTAAATTCATTAATTAGGTTAAGTAGAAGATCTATTAGAGGTGGTGGTGTAGCTATTCTGGTAAGAAAAGGTATAAAATATAAAGAATATAAAAATAAAATTATTAATTGTTTTAAATGCTTGAAAAATTGTGTAATATCAGTACCTTTGTCGTCAAATAAGTTCTTATTTATAATTTCAGCCCATTACCCTTCAGGTAATAACGATAAATTTTTGATGTGTAAACATCTATACGCGCAAGGGGTAAATTTCTATTTCACAATACAATCACAAAAACAGCGTAATATGTGAGAGTAACATCTTACGCGTAAGATGTGAGCATTAAGACAAATCGGTGTGACTTATGATTGTTTGGTGAAAAAATTATGATATGTAATAAATTTTTTGTCGCATTTTTGTTTTCTTTTGTTTTCTGCATTTTATTTCTTCACTTTTTATAAATATTTAAAGTTAATTTTCTCAAACATTTAAAAGTATTTTCCACATTATAATTTATTCCACATATATTAACACAATTTAATATTAATGCTAATCAAACATAAATAGAAATATAAAACAAGTAAGAAAATTATAGTCGGTCTAGACCGACTATATGATACCCTATACCATGCGTTTAGACACCATATCTCTCAGACCCAACTAACTGGATATAGAAAATAAGCATAAACCAAATTTGAGTGGGATTTTTATTAATTTTTTCGGCTGCAGATATGAAAAAGTTCATATCGGATGCTATATCTATATGGGGACTAGGCCCAAAAATGGACTGATCCTGACCATGTTTGGTAAGGTCTCTTGTATTTTGCAAAAATATATACAAACAAAATTTGAGAAGAATCAGTGCAATATTTTAGTTTTTTGATAGATTTAAGTGAAGATCGGGAAGCAGCTCTATATGGGGCCTATGACTAAGAGTTGTCCCATAGATATAATTTTTGGACTACTGATTAGTGGATGTAATAAACACATACAAACCCAATTTGAATAAGATTTATATGATAATTTGGATCTTATGGCAATTTATGTCGATTTCATAGGGGTCATTTGTGTGGGGGTCTGACCATGGATCAATTTTCACCAATTTCAATAGCGTTCATCCTATGGCCCATAAAAGCTTATTTACCAAATTTCATCAAAATATACTCATATTTGCGACCTGCAGTTTGATTACAAAGTTTACATGGACACACAGACGGACGGACGGACAGACACACGGACGGACATCGTTAAATCGAATCAGATTGTGATTCTGATCCGATCGGTATAATAAAAGATGGGCCTAGGTCAAATATTTTTGGTATTTACAAACAGCAGCACAAAGTCATTATACCCAAACCGCATAGTGGTATAGGGTATAAAAAGAAAACTTTAATTTTGACCTGAAATTAAGTTAAAACAGACTCAGGCTCAACTAAATGTCTACGCACTAGAAAAAGAATTACTAATATATTTTAATCGGGTCAAAAGTTTCAGAATTTTGACCAATGAAAAACAATTTTCAGCTACTGTGCGTCGGTGACCATCCTACAGTTTTCAAGGTATTGCATGGACTTGTTCCTTAATCTCTGATGTATTGTTATGGCTTCTTGTTTCATACACGGTTACGAAACGACTCAAAAACTCCTTCGGATTGTGACTGAGTCGTAGTGTTTTGATTATGGTTGAGTATGAGCAATCGCCGACATTCAATATCATGGGAATTTTATCCACGATTTATGGCATCTCGACATGAAAATTTTGCGTCACTTGTCCTTCTTAACCATTGAAGTGGATGATGCGGGGTCCCTCGGTATTCTTTGGTTTCGGTGATGTTTTTTTTTAACTTCTGGCGTTTCCCACTTTCAATCGCTGTCACATATAAACTAGATGATGTATTTTGCAGACAGTGTTACAGAAGTCTTATAATAGTTCGTCAATAATAGCTGTCAAACACAAACTATATGATGCATCTTGCAGACAATTTTACAGGCGTCTTATAATAGCTCTCTGATAGCGCAGGAACAGTATTGATTTTCTTAAAATTCTTTTAATATAATTTTTTTGCTACGTTTCTTATGAAAACCATTAAATCAATACGATCTACTCATTTCAGGATAATGAGAAATTGCAAGTCAGGAAGTTCTAGGCCAGTGCAGTAAAACCACCAAAGAGTTTCCGTTCTCAGGCAAAACTTTTTATTTTCCTTATCATGATATTTGTTTGCTTAAGATCTAACTTAAGAATCATTGATAATTTCTCATTTTGTTCTTTAACAAAATTGTAGCTAAGGCTTAAAAGATTTATTTTTATTAATACGTCATTATAAAACAAGTAAGAAAATTATAGTCGGTCTATACCGACTATAGGATACCCTATACCATGCGTTTAGAGACCCTACCCCATAGGCCCAGCTAACTGGACATAGAAAATAAGCATAAACCAAATTTGAGTGGGATTTTTATAAATTTTTTTGTCTGCAGATATGAAATAGTTCATATCGGATGCTATATCTATATGGGGACCAGGCCCAAAAATGGACCGATCCTGACCATATTTGGTAAGGTCTCTTGGATTTTGCAAAAATATATACAAACAAAATTTGAGAAGAATCAGTGCAATATTTTTGTTTTTTAATAGATTTAAGTGAAGATCGGGAAGCAGCTCTATATGGGGCCTATGACTAAGAGTTGTCCCATAGAGATAATTTTTGGACTACTGATTAATGGATGTAATAAACACATACAAACCCAATTTGAATAAGATTTATATGATAATTTGGATCTTATGGCAATTTATGTCGATTTCATAGGGGTCATTTGTGTGGGGGCTAGGTCTGACCATGGATCGATTTTCACCAATTTCAATAGCGTTCATCCTATGGCCCATAAAAGCTTATATACCAAATTTCATCAAAATATACTCATATTTGCGACCTGCAGTTTGATTACAAAGTTTACATGGACACACAGACGGACGGACGGACAGACACACGGACGGACATCGTTAAATCGAATCAGATTGTGATTCTGATTCGATCGGTATAATAAAAGATGGGCCTAGGTCAAATATTTTTGGTAGTTACAAACAGCAGCACAAAGTCATTATACCCAAACCACATAGTGGTATAGGGTATAAAAAGAAAACTTTAATTTTGACCTGAAATTAAGTTAAAACAGACTCAGGTTCAACTAAATGTCTACGCACTAGAAAAAGAATTACTAATATATTTTAATCGGGTCAAAAGTTTCAGAATTTTGACCAATGAGAAACAATTTTCAGCTACTGTGCGTCGGTGACCATCCTACAGTTTTCAAGGTATTGCATGGACTTGTTCCTTAATCTCTGATGTATTGTTATGGCTTCTTGTTTCATACACGGTTACGAAACGACTCAAAAACTCCTTCGGATTGTGACTGAGTCGTAGTGTTTTGATTATGGTTGAGTATGAGCAATCGCCGACATTCAATAGCATGGGAATTTTATCCACGATTTATGGCATCTCGACATGAAAATTTTGCGTCACTTGTCCTTCTTAACCATTGAAGTGGATGATGCGGGGTCCCTCGGTATTCTTTGGTTTCGGTGATGTTTTTTTTTAACTTCTGGCGTTTCCCACTTTCAATCGCTGTCACATATAAACTAGATGATGTATTTTGCAAACAGTGTTACAGAAGTCTTATAATAGCTCGTCAATAATAGCTGTCAAACACAAACTATATGATGCATCTTGCAGACAATTTTACAGGCGTCTTATAATAGCTCATTGATAGCGCAGGAACAGTATTGATTTTCTTAAAATTCTTCTAATATAATTTTTTTGCTACGTTTCTTATGAAAACAATTAAATCAATACGATCTACTCATTTCAGGATAATGAGAAATTGCAAGTCAGGAAGTTCTAGGCCAGTGCAGTAAAACCACCAAAGAGTTTACCGTTCTCAGGCAAAACTTTTTATTTTCCTTATCATGATATTTGTTTGCTTAAGATCTAACTTAAGAATCATTGATAATTTCTCATTTTGTTCTTTAACAAAATTGTAGCTAAGGCTTAAAAGATTTATTTTTATTAATACGTCATTATAAAACAAGTAAGAAAATTATACCATGCGTTTAGAGACCCTACCCCATAGGCCCAGCTAACTGGACATAGAAAATAAGCATAAACCAAATTTGAGTGGGATTTTTATAAATTTTTTTGTCTGCAGATATGAAATAGTTCATATCGGATGCTATATCTATATGGGGACCAGGCCCAAAAATGGACCGATCCTGACCATATTTGGTAAGGTCTCTTGGATTTTGCAAAAATATATACAAACAAAATTTGAGAAGAATCAGTGCAATATTTTTGTTTTTTAATAGATTTAAGTGAAGATCGGGAAGCAGCTCTATATGGGGCCTATGACTAAGAGTTGTCCCATAGAGATAATTTTTGGACTACTGATTAATGGATGTAATAAACACATACAAACCCAATTTGAATAAGATTTATATGATAATTTGGATCTTATGGCAATTTATGTCGATTTCATAGGGGTCATTTGTGTGGGGGCTAGGTCTGACCATGGATCGATTTTCACCAATTTCAATAGCGTTCATCCTATGGCCCATAAAAGCTTATATACCAAATTTCATCAAAATATACTCATATTTGCGACCTGCAGTTTGATTACAAAGTTTACATGGACACACAGACGGACGGACGGACAGACACACGGACGGACATCGTTAAATCGAATCAGATTGTGATTCTGATTCGATCGGTATAATAAAAGATGGGCCTAGGTCAAATATTTTTGGTAGTTACAAACAGCAGCACAAAGTCATTATACCCAAACCACATAGTGGTATAGGGTATAAAAAGAAAACTTTAATTTTGACCTGAAATTAAGTTAAAACAGACTCAGGTTCAACTAAATGTCTACGCACTAGAAAAAGAATTACTAATATATTTTAATCGGGTCAAAAGTTTCAGAATTTTGACCAATGAGAAACAATTTTCAGCTACTGTGCGTCGGTGACCATCCTACAGTTTTCAAGGTATTGCATGGACTTGTTCCTTAATCTCTGATGTATTGTTATGGCTTCTTGTTTCATACACGGTTACGAAACGACTCAAAAACTCCTTCGGATTGTGACTGAGTCGTAGTGTTTTGATTATGGTTGAGTATGAGCAATCGCCGACATTCAATAGCATGGGAATTTTATCCACGATTTATGGCATCTCGACATGAAAATTTTGCGTCACTTGTCCTTCTTAACCATTGAAGTGGATGATGCGGGGTCCCTCGGTATTCTTTGGTTTCGGTGATGTTTTTTTTTAACTTCTGGCGTTTCCCACTTTCAATCGCTGTCACATATAAACTAGATGATGTATTTTGCAAACAGTGTTACAGAAGTCTTATAATAGCTCGTCAATAATAGCTGTCAAACACAAACTATATGATGCATCTTGCAGACAATTTTACAGGCGTCTTATAATAGCTCATTGATAGCGCAGGAACAGTATTGATTTTCTTAAAATTCTTCTAATATAATTTTTTTGCTACGTTTCTTATGAAAACAATTAAATCAATACGATCTACTCATTTCAGGATAATGAGAAATTGCAAGTCAGGAAGTTCTAGGCCAGTGCAGTAAAACCACCAAAGAGTTTACCGTTCTCAGGCAAAACTTTTTATTTTCCTTATCATGATATTTGTTTGCTTAAGATCTAACTTAAGAATCATTGATAATTTCTCATTTTGTTCTTTAACAAAATTGTAGCTAAGGCTTAAAAGATTTATTTTTATTAATACGTCATTATAAAACAAGTAAGAAAATTATAGTCGGTCTATACCGACTATAGGATACCCTATACCATGCGTTTAGAGACCCTACCCCATAGGCCCAGCTAACTGGACATAGAAAATAAGCATAAACCAAATTTGAGTGGGATTTTTATAAATTTTTTTGTCTGCAGATATGAAATAGTTCATATCGGATGCTATATCTATATGGGGACCAGGCCCAAAAATGGACCGATCCTGACCATATTTGGTAAGGTCTCTTGGATTTTGCAAAAATATATACAAACAAAATTTGAGAAGAATCAGTGCAATATTTTTGTTTTTTAATAGATTTAAGTGAAGATCGGGAAGCAGCTCTATATGGGGCCTATGACTAAGAGTTGTCCCACAGGGATCATTTTTGAACTACTGATTAATGGATGTAATAAACATATGAAAACCCAATTTGACTAAGATTTATATGATAATTTGGATCTTATGGCAATTTAAGTCGATTTCATAGGGGTCATTTGTATGGTGGCTAGGTCCGAACATGGACCGATTCTCACCAATTACAACAGCATTCATCCTGTGGCCGATAAAAGCTTATATACAAAATTTCATCAAAATATATTCATATTTGCGACCTGCAGTTTGATTACAAGTTTTACATGGACACACAGACGGACGGACGGACGGACGGACGGTCGGACGGACGGTCGGACGGACATCGTTAAATCGAATCAGATAGTAATTCTGATTCGATCGGTATAATTAAGATGGGTCTAGGTCAAATAGTTTTGGTAGTTACAAACAGCAGCACAAAGTCATTATACCCAAACCACATAGTGGTATAGGCACGGTTGCCACTTTGGTAATTTTCTACCAAAACTGGTAACTTTTTTTTGCTTTGGTAACTTGGTAACTTCATTTTGATTTTGGTAACTTTTTGAATTTAATTTTTTTAATTTCTGTTCTGCTGTTCTTACTTGTTAACGTGCAAATCGCCTACGTGTAAATTGTGTTCCGCCGCTTACTACCTTAAACAAATTTAAGCCGATGGTAACACTGTTCTAAACAAATAAGAAGTTTACTAAAACAACTGTGTCATTGCTTATCTTTCGCTCTAGTACAAATATCAAACGAAAGTGGAAGTCATGTGTGTTTAGATCGCATTTTGTTTTTGTTTATTTGTTTATGTTGTTGTTATACACATAGTATATAATTTTTCAAAATTGCAGTTGTTTGGTATGGATAGGTAATATAATTATTTATTATTGTTTTTTTCCTTTAAAACGGTTTCAAATTATATTTCAGATTTGTAACAAAAAAGCCAAGACTTTCTCAAGTCGAATGTATGCTAAGCAGCGATGATGAAGCAGAAACATCAAAAAATGTGTAAATAACTTTATCAGACATCGTGTAAAACAATTTGTAATAATATTTTATGTATTTACAGTGTTGAGAGGGAAAAGCCTAAAGAAATTAGAAAAGTTAGAAGTGAATAGATAAGAACTTTTTCGTGGCTCCAAGATAAAAATGGAAAATGTTTTTGTGTGGTGTGTGAAAAGTCACTTACAAATCATTTATCGCATTTAAAGAAACATGAAACGAATGCTTCGCACATACAAAGCGAACACCAAAAGAAAAATTTAATTCAAATTGACAAGTTTTTGAGCGACGATCAGCGTTCCCTGGAAAAGAAGATAAGGCAAGCAGAATTAACCTTGGTAATGTTTTGTATTTGCCATAACTTACCATTACTATTAATAGATTTTCTACCCAATTTGCTTCGAGAATGTTGTCCAGGTTCATGCATTGCAAAATCTATTAAATGTGGGCGTACTAAAGCAACACAGTTGGCCGAAACTTTAGGAAAAAAAGCGTCAGACAATATTACTACTGCCATGAGATCTTCAAAATTTTCTCTAATTGTCGATGAAACAACAGACGTGTCTAATAAGAAATGTTTGGTGTTAGTTGTAAGGTATTTTGATAGTGTCTCCAAGACAATTTGCGACAGATTTGTTGCACTATTAGAATTGGTTAAAACCAATGCTGATGCAATATATCAAGTAATACACAGCTTCTTCGATCAAAACAACATTCCAATAAAAAACTTAATTGGATTAGCGACGGATGGCGCAAGCACAATGGCAGGCGAATTGAATGGTTTAAAAACTAAGTTAAAGCGTGACACAAATTTGTTCTATATGAAATGCACATGCCATTCTCTGCATCTCTGTTCCAGCTATGCTTGCAAAAAATTGCCATCCAACATAGAAGATCTTTGCAGAAAAATTTATAATTTTTTTTCGTATAGCCCAAAAAGAGTTTCAGAACTAAAAGAATTCCAAGAATATTGTAATATTGAGCCACATAAAATACTGGGTGTTTCTTTGACAAGGTGGTTAGCTCTAGAGCAAGTCATTTCTAGAATTTTGGAACAATGGCAGGACTTACAATTATATTTTTTGTCATGTTCTTTAGAAGTAAATGGCATTAAGTCAATTGAAATTTCAAATATGTTAGGTAATAAAGAAATAAAAGTTTACATGATGTTTCTTTCTTACATATTAAAAATAATTAACAACTTAAATAAAGAGTTCCAGTCAGAAAGAGTTCGCTTACCATATTTGTATCAGCAACTTCAAATTAATTTCAAGCTTATTGCTTGTAACTTCATGGATGACAAGTATGTAAAAAGATGTGCATGTTTGAACGATTGTGATACAAATGATAACCGGTACTATTTGCCATTAATGAATGTATATATGGGGAGCGAATCAGAAAAATACTTAAATTCTGACCAATTTTCTGAGTCACAAAAAATTTTAATAAAAGGGCACATACGAAATTTTTACATAGAATTTCTCAATCAATTAAAAACCAGGTTTGATTTTAGCCGAAATGATTTAAAAGTGTTGTCAATTATAACACCTAACAAAATTTTAAATGAAACTAAAGATTCTATTTTAAATCTTTTAAATGAATTTTATTATTTGAAAAGTTGTGACAATGACACAATTGTTACTCAATGGAGTCTTCTTACTTTGTTATCAAATGATCTCAATCAAAACGATGATATTACTTCTTTTTGGGAAAATATAAGTTTAATAAAAAATGGGCTTAATGATTATAGATTTAAGGAATTAACTGATTTTATATTTAATTTAATGTGCCTTCCTCATAGCTCAGCAGCCGCTGAAAGAAAATTTTTTGATTTAAGTTTAATTAAAACCAAACTTAGAAATAAATTAGAATATGAAACATTACACAACATAATGTTGGCAAAAGAATTGGCTGGTTCCAAAGACCAACATTATGTTTGGTCAGCTAAAGATTATATTAAATAATTTTTTTTCTTATTTCGTTAAAATGTGAAGTAGAATACCTGAAGTAATGTTATGTTTATGTTTTTGTTATGTTATTTTGTTGTTAATATATGAATAAGTGATTATAATATAAAAATATATAAAAATAATATAAAAATATATATGTACTGAATTTTTTTAAGTTTTTATCAATAAAATTCAAAAATGGTAACTTTTGGTAGCTTTTTGGTCAAATTTTGGTAGAAAAAAATTTTTGCCAGTGGCAGCCGTGGGTATAGGGTATAAAAAGAATAAAAAAATACTGACTTAATAATAAATTTACCACTCATACGTATATATATCTGATAATATTTTAATAATATAATAATCATACGCCCTGAATACATTACATTATTTAAACATTTATAAAAGGGTGAAAAATTCGATTTTTTTTATCGTTATGTTCACTAACATTAGTCCAACTTGATTGGCTGAAGATATTTCCTGAGCTCTGAAATGAGAAATCATCAATGATTTCTTAGTAATAGCTGAAAAGCTAAGAAAACAAACATCAAGGTAAGAAAAAAATAAAAAAATTTGGCCTGAGAGCGCCAAATCCATTTGAAGTTTTACTTTCACCATGACTTTGAATTTCTCACCAACTGTTGAATTATATATTTGAACTTGTTATTCGAATCAATTAAAATAAAAACATACAATAGCAAATATTAAATATATGAATTTAGTTCAATCCCTTTAAAAACAAAGTTTTCGGTAAATATGTTTAAAATGTGATTTAGGAGATTATTTAAAAAGAACAAACAAATCAAAACTAATTTAATTTATTTTGTCCAACAAAACTATTTTAATATATATTTCTATATATTTTGTAACTAATTTAATCCAGGTATTAATGCTAGAAAAATTATGTTGCATTTAGTAATTATTTTAGTTACACAATTTATTAAACAAGATGTAAGGAAACATTTGAAATTTGTAATGTTAGGTAAATTTCTTTAATTTGAATGTGATTTATATAAATTAAAAAACATTAGATCTTTTCGAATACTTCTATTGAATGTTTTTAAGTCACCTATTTATTATTCTTGATATACATATTATGTTTTAAATAAATATAAGGAGATTAAAATACGGAGATATAACATTTACACACAAAGAATGGATTCGTTGTTGCAATGAATTTTTTTAAACTAAATTTCGGTAGTTGCACGTACTACATATAATCCATATTACCATATCTTGGTAAAGCCAATTGATATTATATATAAATTCGATTGTATGCATTAAGAATTACTTAATACCATGCAAATTTTTCATTTTTTAGTAGTGGACTAAGACGTCCATACTTAAAATAATGATAGTCTTATAAATCGTCGCATGGTAACAAGGAATAGTGGGATAATTGATGAATAAATATTGGATATGGACATTAAAATCGCGATACATTTTATATTATTTGTGCGTAGAACTTGCGGTTAATAATATTTATAAATGGCTGGATGTATGGCTCATAACGTAACTACCAGCTTCTGTACTCTTTTTCGCCAGCACAGGCTTGAAAGTGAACATTCTTATACACTCAAAAATGCACTAAATTTGCACTGTCAAATCAGTTACCCGAAATAAAGGCCTGGCAGTCACGAATGGCTTAATTTAGTGCAATATGGTTATCTTGAATTTTTACTGGTAGTCTTTTAATTACCGTTTTTCTTAGCCATGGCAGGGGCTCTGAATTGCATCTTCAAGTCTATACCAACAGTATCAAGGCCACATGCAATTCGATAATTTATTTTTAAAAAGAATTTTTTTAATTTTTTAAGTTTTATTTTTCAATTGTAACATAAATCTTAACTAAAAATTCGGTCTTGCTAACCATTTTTTTTTTCATTTTATGGTATTTACAATAGTGTTTCATTTAAGCAGGTTTTTTAATAAAAATTCTATTGGTAGTAATTAACGCCATTATTTATTACAATATCTGTTAAAAGCTTATCGATTTGAAGTCTGTTGCTATAGTAGAATTAGTAATTTTTGTCGCCATTATTTAGGATTGGAGCGTTATTCTCGATTTTATGAGCTTGCTTCAATGAAACTATTTTAGTAATTTGTATAAAGAGTTTAGTGTGGTGTTCTAGATACCTCCATTTTAGAAGAATTATGGTTATACGATTGATGTGGAAGAAAATCTATTATATTTTTTCATATTAAAAAATTACAATAAAAATCATTAGTACGTATACAAAAGAATGCCGATAATGAAGACGTGTCGTTAGTTTTTCAATTATTAGAGACTAACACAAAAAATTAAATTTTGATAAAAAGAAATTTAGTCGGAAGACCAATATGTGGTATTAACATTTGAAAATGATTTCGGGTATATGGCTACCGCTGCTTTTCATGATGAAACCCATTTTGTACGTCCAATTTTGGGCCATTTTTTCGAGTATTGCTGGCCAAGGCGTCAATTGTTGCTGGTTTATCAGCATAAACCAGTGACTTAACTTAGCCCAAGAGAAAATAATTGAGAGGTGTTAAGTCGCACTACCCTGGACACCATTTGACAGGTCCATTTCTCGAAATCAACTTATCGCCAAATTTTGAGTTCAATAAGTTGATAGTTGCAGTCACCTTACTGTACGTAGCGCTATCCTGTTGAAAGCACATCCCGCCCGGATTGATGTCTTTATTTTCTATTTTGAAACCAAAAATCATTGATCCATTGAGCGTAGCACATGCTCCGTCTACATTTTTGAGGAAATAAGGTCCCATGATGCAACCAGCATGTCAACCGCACCAAACGGTGCATTCTGTTGGATGTAATTTATTCTATAGGATCTGTTGTGGATTGGTCGCAATTCGTATGTGGCAACTTTGTTTACTAACAGAACCGTTTAGCCAAACATGAGCTGCATCGCTGAACATAATTCAGCGATAAACCATGAAGTCAGTTTCCAACTGCTCTAGAAAAAAATGATGTGCAATATCAGAATCATTAAAATATGCACATTTACATTATTTTGAATTTTCTGTCACAAACTTGGGCAAACCATGGACACTGACAATGTTTTGCAATAGTTGCAGAACTGTTTTAGACAAGTGGTTAAATGACAAGAAGATTTATTTCGATTTTACATTTCCAGTAGTTTGGAGAGAGTCAAGTAATCACCAAATCGATTTGTTTCCTGTTTAACAAAATTTGCTGGATTCAATATGAAAGATCCAAAAAATTTTTCCTACGCGAATGTCCCATCGGTTTTCAAACCAGTTCAACGTCCGCTAAATGATCCTTTACCAGTCATTCCCAGTGCTACGAGCAATGAGTCCAAAACATCTTTCACAAGTAGTGGTAGTTTGCATAAGGCTGATGATGAACGCCATTTATTGGCTCAAGCTGAGCTGAATGATCTAATTCGGGATTTGCATTTAACGAAGCAAGATGCAGAAGTACTAGATTTATGCATGCGGCAGTGGAAACGTCTTGTTGGGACAAATGTAACAATCTATAGAGATAGAAGCTTGGAATTGGCTGCACCAGCCATATGAAAAGACTAAATGGAGATTACTTATTGGTGGCTCTAAGAACAGTTTAAAGGCTCATTTTTGCATAATGGGAATGAAAAGCCATCCATACATACCAGTTGCTCATGCCATTAATACAAAGGAAAATTATGATCCAATGACTGTATTTTGACATTACTCAAACGCAACGATCATAAATGGAGGATCTGTGGTGAACTTAAAGTGTGTGATTTAAATTTCTTTGTATATATGGTATAGGTACCATCGTAAATAACTGTAAATTAATCTGTTTCAGGTCATTCGTTTGTTGACTGCTATGCAAGGAGGTTTCACAAAATATTGTTGTTTCCTTTGTCTGTCGGATAGTCGCGCTACATGTCAACATTACATCAGAATAGAGTGGCCAAAAAGAACTAAATATTCTCCAGGAAAACAAAATATTTCAAATAAACTGTTAATTGGTCAAAATGACGTTCTTTTTCCGCCGCTACACATAAACTTGGGCATTTTTAAGAACTTTGTCAAGGCTCTGGACAAAGATGGTGCAGCACTTAAATATTTATTAGCATTTTTTCCTAAAATTTTATATGCTGAAATCGAAGACGACATATTTGTTGGCCCTCAGATTAGGAAGCTATTGAATGGTGACAATTTTTCACAATATTTATTGGAGAAAGTATATGGAGTCTGGAAATCTTTCAAGAGCATCGTAGACAGTTTTCTTGGAAACAAGAAGAGTGAAAACTGCAGACAAATTTTTGCTGAATTATTGAAAAATGATCACGAATTATTTGCATGAATGTCACTCAAAATGCATTTTCTTCATTCGCATTTAAATTTTTTCCGCAAAACCTAGGTGCGGTCAACGACGAACAAGGGAGCGAGCTTAGCAAGATTTAATGAAAATTTAAAGAAATTATCAAGGATTTGGGAACAAAAGTATGCTAAGAGACTACTGTTTTTTATGTAAAAAACTAATAAAAAACATTTTTTTTTCTCTCCAAAACCTGACGTGATAGAGAAAAACCAATTACAGAATCGAATTCACCCCCCAAATTACCCTAGGAGAGATATTTGGTTGCTGCAGCCCAATATCTTTGTGGCTTACTTGTTCCTGCTAACACTGGTATAAGAAAAACACAAAAGAAAAAATAATAATAATAATAGTAGATTAATCAGGAATTGAAGTTACAGACAGAAGAATGCTGAAGATTAAAAAGTCATGTTGTGGTAGTAGCTTCATCATCTAGCGCTTTCCTAAATACTTTTCTAATATTTCTGTTATTATTATGTTTTCTTTTATTATAAAATATATGTGATCGCAAACTAAACAAAAAAGAAAGAAAGAAAACTTATTATGGTTACCCCAATAAATTTGTCTACCGGTTACCACATTATTTCCAATCTATTTTCAACTGTATAAGTTAGTCGCAGATATAACTATTTATATATATATATATATATACATATATACATCTATATATATATACATATATACATATATAAATATATACATCAAGTCAACAGGGACTACAAAAAAAATTTGAAGCCAGTTATTATTCACCAAATAATGAGTATAAGGATTCAAATTAACATGAAATATAACCTATTTTGACTCCATTCATGTGTGTTCCCAATCCTGTTAATCATTGTAGTGAGTTTTCTTTTTCTCCTTTCTATTATATTTTTTACATACGTATTTCAATGTCATCTATAGAATACGTAATTTGGAATCAGATATTTATTGCCATTTTATTAATTCTAACTTCTTATTTAATAATAATCTAATGAAAAAAGAGAGTAAATAAGAAAATCATGTGTGTCAATATTTACGTGAGTTAATACAGTTTTATAATAGGTCACCCTAATAAATGGTTATTATAATCAATAAATAACATCTACATCCCATTTAGTCAACTACACTTATTTCAAAATTAAATTGCCTTAATAATAGAATAATGTGATAGCACACAGGGCTACTAAAAAAAATCTCCCTTCTCTGTGAGCAGAATATTGCTTATGGCAGTATCCATTCGTGTGGATGTTAAAATCTTAACTAAACCAAGTACCTTTTGTGTTCAAACACTTAGTTTCTTCAGTATCGATAAAAATGAAAATCATTTGAAGCTTTAATACACAGTTCATGAAATATGTTTTAAAATTGGGTCTGTCGAAATTAAGAGAAACAAAAAAAAAAAAAAAAACATGTGAGTCCGATCGCAGGGGAGATATGTAAACACCTGGTAATTAAAGATTTTTTTATAGCACTTTCTTAAAATCAAACAGAAAGCGTATCATTTATAGCAATCATTTACAGGGGCTCTGTTAATACAAAAATATTTATTATAATGTATTATTTTAACAGGCAAATTTTTAATTTTTGTTTTTTATTTTTAATTTCTCGTTTTTCATTTTTCATTTTTATTTTTTTTTTTTAATTTTTAATTTTTCATCTTTTATTTTTAATTTTTCAATTTTTAATTTTTCAATTTTTAATTTTTTATTTTTAATTTTTAATTTTTTTCTTCATTTTTCATTTTCCAATTTTTATTTTTCTTTTTTCATTTTTCATTTTCCAATTTTTATTTTTCTTTTTTCATTTTTTATTTTTCAATTTTAATTTTTTATTTTGCATTTTTTATATTTAATTTTTTATTTTTCATTTTTTATTTTTCATTTTTGCTTTATATTGTTTTTTTAAATATTTTATTTTTCATTTTTTATTTTTTATTTTTCATTTTTATTCTTCATTTTTCATTTTTTATATTTCATTTTTCATTTTTCATTTTTCAATTTTCATTTTTAATTTTTCGTTTTTCATTTTTCATTTTTTATATTTCATTTTTCATTTTTCATTTTTAATTTTTCATTTTTCATTTTTTATATTTCATTTTTCATTTTTCATTTTTTTATTATTTATTATTCATTTTTAATTTTTCGCTTTTCATTTTTCTTTTTTATTTTTTATTTTTCATGTTTCATTTTTTATTTTTCATTTTTCATTTTTTATATTTCATTTTTCATTTTTCATTTTTCATTTTTAATTTTTAATTTTTTTATTTTTCATTTTTTATTATTCATTATTAATTTTTAATTTTTCGTTTTTCATTTTTCATTTCTTATTTTTTATTTTTCATGTTTCATTTTTTATATTTAATTTTTTATTTTTAATTTTATATTTTTAATTTTTCGTTTATATTGTTTTTTTAAATATTTTATTTCTCATTTTTAATTTTTATTTTTCATTTTTTATTTTTTTTTTCATTTTTGATTTTTCATTTTTCATTTTTTATTTTTCATTTTTGATTTTTAATTTTTTATTTTTCATTTTTCATTTATCATTTATCATTTTTCATTTTTCATTTTTAATTTTCCGTATTTCATTTTTCATTTTTTATATTTCATTTTTCATTTTTCATTTTTCATTTTTCATTTTTAATTTTTTAAATTTCATTTTTCATTTCTCATTTTTCATTTTTTATTTTTAATTTTTTTATTTTTAATTTTTTATTATTCATGTTTCATTTTTTATTTTTCATTTTTGATTTTTAATTTTTTATTTTTCATTTTTCATTTATCATTTTTCATTTTTCATTTTTAATTTTTCGTATTTCATTTTTCATTTTTTATATTTCATTTTTCATTTTTCATTTTTCATTTTTAATTTTTATTTTTCATTTTTTATTTTTTATTTTTCATTTTTATTCCTCATTTTTTTTTTATTTTTGATTTTTCATTTTTCATTTTTTATTTTTCATTTTTGATTTCTAATTTTTTATTTTTCATTTTTCATTTATCATTTTTCATTTTTCATTTTTCATTTTTAATTTTCCGTATTTCATTTTTCATTTTTTATATTTCATTTTTCATTTTTCATTTTTAATTTTTTAAATTTCATTTTTCATTTCTCATTTTTCATTTTTTATTTTTCATTTTTTTATTTTTAATTTTTTATTATTCATGTTTCATTTTTTATTTTTCATTTTTGATTTTTAATTTTTTATTTTTAATTTTTCATTTATCATTTTTCATTTTTAATTTTTCGTATTTCATTTTTCATTTTTTATATTTCATTTTTCATTTTTAATTTTTCATTTTTAATTTTTGGTTTTTCATTTTTCATTTTTTAAATTTCATTTTTCATTTCTCATTTTTCATTTTTCATTTTTTAAATTTCATTTTTCATTTCTCATTTTTCATTTTTAAATTTTCGTTTTTCATTTTTCATTTTTTATTTTTTATTTTTCATGTTTCATTTTTTATTTTTAATTTTTAATTTTTAATTTTTAATTTTTAATTTTTAATTTTTAATTTTTAATTTTTAATTTTTAATTTTTAATTTTTAATTTTTAATTTTTAATTTTTAATTTTTAATTTTTAATTTTTAATTTTTAATTTTTAATTTTTAATTTTTAATTTTTAATTTTTAATTTTTAATTTTTAATTTTTAATTTTTAATTTTTAATTTTTAATTTTTAATTTTTAATTTTTAATTTTTAATTTTTAATTTTTAATTTTTAATTTTTAATTTTTAATTTTTAATTTTTAATTTTTAATTTTTAATTTCTAATTTTTAATTTTTAATTTTTAATTTTTAATTTTTAATTTTTAATTTTTAATTTTTAATTTTTAATTTTTAATTTTTAATTTTTAATTTTTAATTTTTAATTTTTAATTTTTAATTTTTAATTTTTAATTTTTAATTTTTAATTTTTAATTTTTAATTTTTAATTTTTAATTTTTAATTTTTAATTTTTAATTTTTAATTTTTAATTTTTAATTTTTAATTTTTAATTTTTAATTTTTAATTTTTAATTTTTAATTTTTAATTTTTAATTTTTAATTTTTAATTTTTAATTTTTAATTTTTAATTTTTAATTTTTAATTTTTAATTTTTAATTTTTAATTTTTAATTTTTAATTTTTAATTTTTAATTTTTAATTTTTAATTTTTAATTTTTAATATTTAATTTTTAATTTTTAATTTTTAATTTTTAATTTTTAATTTTTAATTTTTAATTTTAATTTTTAATTTTTAATTTTTAATTTTTAATTTTTAATTTTTAATTTTTAATTTTTAATTTTTAATTTTTAATTTTTAATTTTTAATTTTTAATTTTTAATTTTTAATTTTTAATTTTTAATTTTTAATTTTTAATTTTTAATTTTTAATGTTTAATTTTTAATTTTAAATTTTTAATTTTTAATATTTAATTTTTAATTTTTAATTTTTAATTTTTAATTTTTAATTTTTAATTTTTAATTTTTAATTTTTAATTTTTAATTTTTAATTTTTAATTTTTAATTTTTAACTTTTAATTTTTAATTTTTTATTTTTCATTTTTAATTTTTTATTTTTCATTTTTAATTTTTCGGTTTTCATTTTTAATTTTTAATTTTTTTTTCATTCTTCGTCTTTCATTTTTTATTTTTAATTTTTCATTTTCTATTTTTCATTTTTAATTTTCAAACAGGTTATCATAATATCATAATTTTTTCACCAATACAATCACATTTTGTCTTACGACTCACATTTTACGCTCATAAGTTACGCTTACATGTTACGCTGTTTTTGAAATTTACTCCCTGCGCCTTTAGATGTTTACACATCAAAAATTAATATTAAAAAGGGTATGGTCGAAATATCCTTAAAATAAAACCATTTTAACTTTATTTGGGATCAAGAACTAGTCACAGGGTGCTAAATCGGTTGAAGACGGTGGATGGTTCAATACACAGACATTATTTTTAGCCAAACATCGACGAACAATAAGTGAGCTGTGACTATTTATTTTGTCGTGTAGCAAAAAAAAAAAAACTTAGCACACACTTCTGTTTTGTTTAAATCTGCACAGCGATCGTTTGCTATGAAATTTCGTACTTGCTCAATAACTTCAGGTATCCTGGATGAAATTGGTCTTCCACTTCGCTAATCATCTTCCACCAAATCTCTTGCATTGAAAAATGTTTGCGTCACACAAAAATATTTGAACTATTTAACAACGGTCATTTGACGCGCTTTGTAATCTAACTTTTTATCCACATTGCTTCCAAGATGTTCCAAGTTAGGGCGATTACAGAGAGATTGTCAACATTTGGTCGAGAAACATGAATCCTGAGAAATTCAAAACTGCAAAGATTATCTATGTGCATTCTGGGGCCAATGCAAAATTAAACACCTCTGTTTTATTCGTAATTAATAAGTTTCAAAAGCGTTTAGCTTATGATTTGTTCTAAAATTAATTCTGAAATAGCTTCTCAGGTTTTAAAACAATTTTTTATACCCTATACACTATGTGGTAAGGGTATAACGAGTTTGCGCTTATGTTTGAGACTATCAAAAATATTTGACCTAAGGCCTGTTATTATATCAATCGATTTAGAATCACTTTCTTCCGTCTGTCCGTCCGCTTGTGTGTCGATGTAAACCTTTTAATCAAACAACAACTATGAATATATATTGATCAAATTTGACATATGTGAGCTTTTATAGGTCACGCGTTATTAAAATTGGTAAAAATCGGTGTACGTTGAGCCCTAGTCCCATACAAATGACCCCTAATAAAGTCGAAATTATTATATAGATCTCGGTCAAATTGGGTTTGTGCATGTTTATTATATCCATTAATCAATAGTCAAAAAACAAACTTTATAGGACAATTCTTGCTCATAGCCGCCATATAAAGCTGCTTTCTGATCTTCACTTAAAACCTTCAAAATCAAAAGCATTTTTCTCAAATTTAGTTTGGATATATTTTTACAAAAAACAAGTGACTACTAAATATGGTAAAATAAATTTTAAAAAATAAATTTTTTTATAAAATAAATTTTAGAAAAATATATGCATTATTTTTATTTTATCCCACTTACCCTCGTACACATTTTCTTGTTTCTGAAAATTCTCTTGCATTTATTTATTTATTTTGCATTTTTAGTCAAAGTAGAATTTTCTACCGGTATATGGTAATAGATGTACAAATCAATGACCCAAATTGTATATACGAATATAAAAAGTTTGTCAATGGAGTTGCATGCACAATAATATCCTAATGGAGCGTACGAAGCAAAGTTTTTTCTGTATTGTTTTCAACTTGCACAATAAAACGTCTTGAGAACAACATGTTTTTGTAAATAAGAAAAGTAAATAAAGTAAGAAACGATATAAATAGAACTTGTTTAAATAAAAATTTCATGTTGCATGAAACGCAGAACATAGCACGTAAGAATATTGAACAAATGGCATCGATTAGTTTATGTTAAGCAAAGAAGCTATTTGTTTAACAATGAAGTGTGTATGCACTAGGCAGGGTTGCCAAAAGAGAAATCCGGGATTAACATCCTGGAATTATAAAAAAAAATTTTTTTTAGTATTTTTTTGAATAAAAAACACCGTTTTTAAATACCACTTTTAAACATTTTCAAAAATGTGACTATGGATCTGATTTTAATAAAATATATATAAAAACATCTAACTCAGATTCTTCTTTACCACGCACCATTTAAACATTCTAGAAATATTTGATCTAGGCGATTCCATAATATCAGATTAAAATGGTATTAAAGGAATATATCCATTACAAAAAAAATAAACAACGCTTTTGAGAAGTGTGATAGCCCCAACTTGAAAATAAAATTTTCCAATTTATGTCAGGAGCTGAAGAGAGTCTTTTCTTTTACTTCAAATTATACAAATTGAAGAAAAAATTATATACTAAAAAATCAAAAAAGAAATCCATAAACACGGAATTTTAATGTAAAAATCCCGGGCTTTGCAAATGTTAGTCATATTTGGCATCTCTAGTATGTACTAATGCGTATGAGTAATACATTTATTTTATTCGTAATCATACGCGATGTGGTTCTAATTGAAATCACATATACATAAAACTTATTTGTTATAGAGAAATTTCTTAAAACTTAAATTCTAAAACAAATTTTTGATGTGTATGTATAAAAAAAAATGTTTCTCGATAACTGCATGGGGTGAAATGTCAATAAAAACAAATCTTTTTCAATTTGTAGAATATAGAAATGCATTTATTGTCGTCTTGATAAAGGTAAATCAAACTAAATTATACAAAACATGCTCTGAACAATCGATTTATAGTAAGCAAATAGAGTCCATTGAAAACGTCGTATCAAAAGCGTTAATCTATCACCAATTTCATGGATATTGTTAACTGAATCTTAATCCGTCTTGATGGCATTACTATATCTATATCATCCAACGATCGATCTAATTTTTAATATTCCGGTTACTCATGAACGTCGTAGTAGCAATGAAGCGGTTAAAACTTTCTTAATACGTGCTAATTATAACGATCCAAATTAATGGTCATAGAGAAAAAATTGGCTTTGAGTATTATCTATAGCTGATGGTTCTAAAACGATGGTTCTAAAACATCTATTTATGCGACTGTTGATTTATTTCAAAAAACCATTTTTGACTGCATGAACGAATGTGTGCCGATAATCTTTTCGATCAAATATTCTGGCAATTCTTGGAATTCCGAAGAATTGTTTAGACTTAAATATTAGAAAAAAATCATGTGAGTCCGATCACTAGAGATGGGTAAACATCTAGTGATTAAAGATTTTTTTATGACATTTTTTTTTGGAATCAAACGGAAAGCGTCATCTATTTGTCACTTATAGAAAACAACTCCAGGGTCTCTGCTAATATAAAAATATTTTTTTATTTATTACTTCAACTAGTTAATTTTAAATTTTTGATTTTCCATTTTTAATTTTTCTTTTTTTATTAGTCGTTTTTTATTTTTCTTTATTCATTTTCCATTTTTTAGTTTTCATTTTTCATTTTTCGTTTTTCAGTTTTAATTTTTCATTTCTCATTTTTCGAAAACGTGTTTATAACGCCAATCGCTCCCTGATTTTATCTCCAAACACTTCCTAATGAAATCGTGCCTTCAATTTGTCTCCTAACACATCCCAATGAATTGTGCCTTCATTTTATTTATTTTATTTTATATTTAGTTTATTTTAGTCTATGGAATGAATCCTTACAGACATTAAAATCATGAAATATAATATAACAAATTTTACCATATGAAATAGCTAATATCTAAATTTAACGGTTTAAATACAGAATAATGTTACGTTTTATGATATTAATGGTTAGAGAATTATCAACAAGTTAATACAAATCATTAAAGTTAGTACATATCGGCGTTGGCATAGTTGGTACGGAAAACTGGAATTGAAAGTGGATGAAAGTAGCGTGTAGGTCGCTGAGGAACATTAAATGAAATATTGCGTACCAAGAATTCTGACGATACATCATTTAGCAAAAATGACACATTCAGCATGGTTCTACGGTTCTTAAGTGTTGGCAGTTTAATAAACGCTAAGGTACTGGCATAAGATGGCAAATTTGTCGCCGGCTTCCAGGAAAAACACCGCAAACAGAACTGAAGAAATTATTTTTGAATGGACTCAATATGACCTATGTGGATGTTGTATAAACGATCCCAGATAATTGAGCCATTTTCAAGTAAAGGTCTTACGAGGGATATATATAACTGTTTAGTGATATAGGGATCAGTAAGTTCCTTGGCCCATCACTTAATAAAAGCCAGTACACCTCTAGCTTTATTGACCGTCATATTGATGTGTGAAATGAAACTCAGTTTTGCATCAAACAAAATCCCCAGATCCAGAAAGGTATGAACTGCGACTAACGGTTGTCCACCCTAGGAGTAGTTTACATTTATGTAATTTCTTCTTGAAAATCGCATGTATTTACATTTTTTCATATTCAATTCCATTAAGTTTATATTGCATCACGTATAGAAGTTATCAAGGTCCATCTGTAGATATGAGTGCTCACTCCTTTCATTGTAAGTGTGGACAATTTTAACACCATCAGCATGCATTAATATATTGCAAAATTTTATAGTGTTCGGAAGATCGTTTATAAATAAGGAAAAATGAACTGGACCCAGATGGCTGCCTTGCGGAACTCCCGAAAGGACATTTGTATTTTTAGATGTTTTATTTTTATATTTAACATTCTACTATCTATCACATAAGTAAGACTTCATCAATTTTAGACTATCGGGAGTAAACCTCAACAAATTTAATTTTTTTAAAAGAAGGTTATGCTTAAATTTATCAAACGCCTTGCTAAAGTCGGTGTATTTAACATCAGTTTGTTTACTATTTACAAATCTTCGGTTGACTTAAGTAGCTAATTGTAAAAGATTAGTTATAGTTGAGCAACCCTTCCGAAAGACATGCTGAAACGGTGATATTAAAGATGATACCTTATGGATCAGGTAGTTTGTGATAAATATCTCGAACAGTTTGGGAATTGAACTAAATTTGGCAATTCCTCTATAGTTTTTTACATCAGATTTATAACCGGATTTGAATAACGGAATAATATATGAATTTCTCCAGCAATTACGAAAGTAACCATATTTGATGGATTTGTTAATCATGATGGTCAAAGGAACAGATAAACTTTCAGCAAAATACTTTAAAAGGCAATTGGGAACGCCCTCAGGTCCATGGTTAAATGAAGTTTTTAATCTCTTTAATTCACGTGCAACTTCAGCAAGTTCAATAAATGGTAAACGAATTGTTTGTTTGATTTTGAGATAAAAAAGGATAATAAGTAGAGTTATCATATGCATGCGTTTATTACATCCATTAATGAGTAATCGAAAAATTATACCTAGGGACAACTCTTAGTCATAGGCCCCATATAGAGCTGCTTCCCGATCTTCACTTAAATCTATCAAAAAACAAAAATATTGCACTGATTCTTCTCAAATTTTGTTTGTATATATTATTGCAAAATACAAGAGACTTTACCACACATAGTCAGGATGGATCCATTTTTGGGCCTAGTCCCCATATAGATATAGCATCCGATATGAACTTTTTCATATCTGCAGCCAAAAAAAATTAATAACAAGTAAGAAAATTATAGTCGGTCTAGACCGACTATATGATACCCTATACCATGCGTTTAGAGGCCCTATCTCTCAGGCCCAACTAACTGGATATAGAAAATAAGCATGAAGCAAATTTGAGTGGGATTTTTATTAATTTTTTCGGCAGCAGATATGAAAAAGTTCATATCGGATGCTATATCTACATCGGGACTAGACCCAAAAATGGAGCGATCCTCACCATGTTTGGTAAAGTCTCTTGTATTTTGCAAAAATCTATACAAACAAAATTTGAGAAGAATCAGTGCAATATTTTTGTTTTTTGATAGATTTAAGTGAAGATCGGGAAGCAGCTCTATATGAGGCCTATGACTAAGAGTTGTCCAATAGGGATCATTTTTGTACTACTGATTAATGGATGTAATATATACTCACAAACCCAATTTGGCTAAGATTTGTGTGATAATTTGGATCTTAGGCAATTTATGTCGATTTCATAGGGTTCATTTGTATGGGGGCTAGGTCTAAACATGGACCGATTCTCACTAATTTCAACAGCGTTTATCCCATGGCCGATAAAAGGTTAAATACCAAATTTCATCAAAATATAATCATATTTGCGACCTGCAGTTTGATTACAAGCTTTACATGGACACACAGACGGACGGACGGACGGACGGACGGACGGACATCGTTAAATCGAATCAGATGGTGATTCTGATTCGATCGGTATAATAAAAGATGGGTGTAGGTCAAATATTTTTGGTTGTTACAAACAGCAGCACAAAGTCATTATACCCAAACTACATAGTGGTAATAGGGTATAAAAATAAAACTCAAATTTAATTTATGCTTATTTTCTATGTCCAGTTAATTGGACCTATGAGATAGGGTCTCTAAACGCATGGTGTAGGGTATCATATAGTCGATCTAGACCGACTATAATTTTCTTACTTGTTTTATTATACATATATGAATTATGAACTATAAATATTAACATTAAGAGTAGCTGAGAGTTTACCCCTCTCATTATCATTTTACGATATTACATATGTACGTATGTACAAGTTTCGTACATAATCTTAATAACTGGTTATTATCTACAGATCTCATATTACTATCTGAGAACAACTACTTATGTTATATTAATTGTAAATTCAGCTTGATGCTCTTAAACAACCTGTTGATCTGTCTATTCAATTTTTGGACATCAGAGGAAGCGGTAATTTTATAAAATAATAAATTTAATATTTTAGTAAAGAAACTCTTCGTTTAGTTTATTTTCCCTTGCGAACTCTTGTAACAACTGTCTTATAGAGACTAATTTTGTTTTCTAAACTCAGTTCTGATTTGGGACCGAGAAGCCAAAACATTGGGGCGGGTCGATTTAAAAATCGCCCAAGTGACAAGGAAAATCGTATTCTTGGGATCAAAATAAGAATCTTTGCCCGAGGAACCATACCTCTAAAACGAATTCCCGACTTTTGACCTGTCTGTCTGCCTGTCTCACTTTAACCCATTTAGAGTGCCCCAATCGAGTCCAAATGTATGATCGACCCCACTAACTTTGGAGGGCCGACCCACCCATGACAGTGCACACCCCTTGGAACCCACTGGTTCCAGTGTTTAGAATTGGGCTGACTATGTTTGATTTAATACTAAAATCAACACTCATACGTATACGTATCTTCTACTCAGCTAAGAAATAATAATCATACGTCTTGAGTATGTTATGTTATTCAAAGAGATCGATCGGATGAGGGTAAATAACTTTTAGATCACTCCGTGATTATGCGTGACTCCGCTTGACTACCAATATGATCGGAAAAAGTTGTAGCAAAAAAGTCAGCAAACATGTTACTTATAGCAATATCATCACCAGTTTCGTAGTTTTAAAATTTCATAACAGGCGGAACTTCATGAGATCTTCTTTTAGAATTTACAAAATTATAGAACGATTTTGGATTCAGCTTGAAATTTGTTTTCATTTTATTTATAAAACTGTTGTTAAGACTAGTATTCAACAAATAGTACTCAGCCCGGCAATTACAATATTTTCCATATCAGTAAGAATACAAGTTGCCTTATACTTTTTGTAAAGTTTATTTTTTTTATTTTTTAACATCGATAGTTGCTTAGAACTCCAAGGAGGGCCAGTGTGATTAAAATAATCCGTTTTAGAATACATTTATCCAAAATGCAATAAATGGTTTTATAGAATATATCAATCAGTATTTAGAGGGCTGTGATTAGTCATAAACAACAATTCATGCCAATCAGTATTACATATAAAACGATTTATCAAATCATAATTAGATTGCTTAAAACAAAATACTTTCTCACTTTTTATACGTTGTTTGTGGATATGAGAAAAAGGAAACGGACATATTATTTCCATAGTGGGATGGTGCCGGTCTTCTGGTTTAGTGATCGTACAGGATCGTATTATTGTACATTCATTTGGATCATTGACGAATACTTAATCTAAAATTTTCCATTGATGTTGTATATACCTTTTATTTGATACAGGCAAAGGTCAGAAATATCGTTTAAGAAGTCATCAGAATTTAGCAGGTAAACTAAAATCGCCAAATACAAAAACAGAATCTGTTGAGTTTGGAGATTGTACCACATGTTTAATAGCTCAAAGATGGTTTTCATAAACATAGTAATTAGCGTAAGGAGGGATATAAGAGCAGGTTATAAATATTTGTTGATTTTTTGGGTTGATTTTTAAGAATTTAGTATCAGAAGAAGAGTCAGACAGAAACAATTCAGATGGAAAACTGCAATAGTACACCTCCCCAATTACGATTACCATCTCTGTTTCTCCGATATATTTGATATTTTTTACAAAGTATTTCCATATTAAAAACATTATGCTTTAGTATGAATGTACTATTGGGCCGAAAGCCCTGTTCAACAATTTTGTCGTAGAGATCAAAAGACACTGTTAGCTTGAGAGAAGTTACCTCCAAACACTTCATTCGTTTATTTTTTATTTTTATTTATATTTGATTAGCATTAATATTAAATGCAGTGATAATTGTGTTATTTATATGGAATAAATTATAACGTTAAGAATACTTTTAAATGATTGAGGAAATTATTTATAAATGTATATAAAAAGCTGAAGAGATATAATGCAAAAAACAGCGACAAAACGGTTGTTACATATCATAATTTTTTCACCAATACAATCAAAAGTCACACCGATTTTGTCTTACGTCTTACATGTAATGCTATTTTTGTGATTGTATTGTGAAATTAATTTCTACGCCCCCCTGCGCCTATAGATGTTTACGCATCAAAAACAAATGATATAAAATGTGAAATTAAACTGGTTTAGTTGCTGATTATGGAAAATATTCCATTACTCAGGCTAGGTATAACATGCTCAATACGAAATTAATAACCCAAACAATATTAAACAAAATTTTAAGAGAGATCCAAAAACTTCTTAGAAGTTTGCAAAATCAAAAAAGAAAAAAAAAATTGCCGGCTACCCAACCATTTCAAAATATTTAAACAACGAATCTAGTAACGATCTGGTCATCAGTAACATGTTTGCTGAATTCCGTGGGACCACATACTCCGGTGTTCAACCCTGTAAGTCGAAACAGCTATCCTTTCCCACTTATGCAGTATCAATCAATATCATTTCACTACATATTCGCGGCAGATATTATTAACAGTTTTAAAATTTTTTGAACTTTAAACAACTGTGGACCTGACGGTATTCCCGTCTGCAAACTTATTAATTGTGCTTATGCTGTAGTGTTTACATTAACCATCATGCTTAATATATCTCTGAAATACGGTTACGTTCCTAAATCTGGGAAAGAATCTTAAATCATTCCGTTATTTAAAGTAACTAATAAATCAAATATTAGCAACTCTAGGATATAGGAAAACTAAGTGAGATTCCCAAGCTCTTCGAAGAATGCATTACTGATTCTATCTATCATCAAATATCATCACGAATGTCGTCTTTTCAATATGGTTTCCATAAAGGGTGTTCAACGATAACAAACTTTTTACAACTTACGACTTGAATAAACTACGGATTTGTTAACGGTCAATATACCGACGTCATCTAAACAGACATTCTACTTCTCAAACGGCTACACTTAGTGGGGTTGAATCGTATCTGTGTGTCCACATCTTACTGGCACAAATCAGGATATCGATTTTAATAATAATATGTTTAAATATATATTTGTAAAATCTGGAATAACTCAAGGTAGTCAGTCATCTTGGTGCAATTTTATTCACGCTCTTTATCAATAATATACCAAATACATTGCAATTTTCTAATATTTTTATGCATGTGACGTTAAAACATTCTGAGCTCCAATATCTATGGAAATCAAATTTCTTTTCAACATGATTTCTTTCTCTAAATAGTGCAGTTCAAAATTAGTGGATTTAAAATGCAAACACATGCTTTTTTTCCTGAAAATTTGCCGCTATTAGGTCCTACGCCTTGGGTGGTTATTAGGTGGTATCGGTGGACTCTTTCATGCATGTAGCTATTCCATATTATAACAACTTCTAATAAAGGTCGTGGATTCTTGTTTTTATAAAGCCATGGGTTAAAGAATTCATCAACTCTTAAATAACTAAATAATATTACACATCGTTTGTAAGGCCGATTTTAGAATAGGGTTCTATCATTTGAGATCTTGGAAACACTGCAATAAAACCAAACTAGCCCAAAAACAACAATTGACTCATCGCTGACTAAACAAAAAAAATCTTCTACCAACAGCGAAACATATCATCAGATATTCGGTAAACTCCAACAAAATTTAAGTGATCACAATTTCTTTTATACAGTGTTAGCTACGGCGTTGTAAATAACGGAAAAATTTTGATAAATTCTATTCTTCCAGAATATACCACGAATTTCTCTGCAGAAATTATTGCTATATACGAAACCATCAAACACATAAGATACTTAAGAGGTAAATATGCAATTTGTTGTGACTCTCTTTCGGCTATAGAAGCAATCCATAATTTAAACAATGAAGAATTATATCCTAGCATTATCCGACAAATAATGATTGAGAGGCAGCCTGACATTAAACTGATTTGGATACCTGGCCACTCAGGAATAAAGGTAACGAAGAAGCGGATAAATGTGCTAAAGCCGCATTATCCGCACCTCTTACGGCTACCCCAAACTTATCAACCCATGATATCTCAAAATTTATAAGATCTAAATTTCGAGCATGCAAAATTGACAATTGGAACTTAACCAATGACTGGTATAAAAGGAATAATCCTAAAAAACTCAACGCCTGTAACATATTCCAAACCACCAATGACAACACTCTTATAAGAAAAGACCAAATAAAAATAATACGCCTAAGAATCGGACACACCTTAATCTCCCACTCACACCTTATTTTTAAAAACTCAACAAAACCATGCCACTTCTGCGGATTTAACCCGATCAGCATTGATCATCTATTTTCGAGCTGTCCACATATAAAGAAATTTCAAAGTTATATACTCAAGAATAAAGATTTCTTTCAATTAATCGACCTCACAATGAACGATGACATTATTAATACATTAATCAATTTTCTAAAACAATGTAACCTTTATTATTCCATTTAAAAATCCTATAAGATCTTACAAAGCTTAAGACAATCGCTGTCATAGCTTTTCGTATTATATTATACTAATAATTAAATTGTAAGTGTAATATTCTGATAAATAAATAAATAAATAAATAAATAAAAATAGCCCAAAAACTATTTCTACAATTTTGTCTACGAAAGTTTTGTAGTTATAATACTGACACAAAAAAAAATTAATTTCATTGCACTTGAATTTTTTTCATCAAAACTATGCCAATGATGATCCTTTTAAAAGAATTTGTTGTGATTTCAAAAAACTTTATAATTTGATAGATTTTTTTACGAAGGTCAACAATATTACATGTAATGTTATACATTTTTTAAATACATAATCTTTAATTTAATTATTGTAATAATTTCTGTTATAGTCTGTAAGTAATTCTTTCATAGACTTATGATATATATAAAAAAAATAAAATGAATCTCAATGAAACTCTAACACTTCGTTACCCTAGTAATAGTAAGAGTTATCAAACCTCATAATAGGATTCCAATATGACTTTCTCATTTATCTAAAATATCTTTCGCTGGTGTCATCTTTATAAGTTTGGGAATAAATATCTGGAGAATACGGGATATGATGAAGCAATACGTAATGCAGGGAGTTAAATTTTTCCATAACTTCAACGGATGTTTTTGATTTATTTCTAATGAATGGGGTACCCTTCGCGCAGAGAATATAAGATCATGCATTTAAAAACATTGCGGAGATTTGATCATAGAGTAAGACTTTGGAGACATCATTAACACAGAAAATATCAAGTAATGTGCCATTTGATGTTGTAAAATGAGTACGAATATTTTTACTTGAGGTATTGAGATCAATTGATATTATATTGATGATAAGATTACAGTCAACCAAAAATTTGAATTAAAGTCGCCTTCAATCATGACGTCATCATATGAGATTGTTGACATCTCCAGAGTTGTGAAAAAAAAACTTTCCATACGTATGCATACGCAATCCCCAAGTAGTTTTCTACCCTCGCTGATGACTTTGAGAAATCGGTATTCTGCCAAATTATCATTATCACCATCTCTAAATTTGCACAGCACATTAAATGTTATCCCTTTTCTCACATATATTGCAACACAACCATATCCGTTTCTATCAGCTCTATTCTATTGCTTAAAATACTTTTTAATTACTTTCACTGCTATTGGAAAACACTTTCGTTTCAAAATTTTATCCGACCTATTTTAACCAATGTGCAAGTTATTTTAGATTACGAGAGTAAAATCTATTGCTTCTTGGAATCTGTGACTCATATACTGGAAAATATCTTTTGTTATTCATTTTAAAGAATTTTTTATTTAAAGGTTTTCAAGAGAGATTTCAAAATGTAACTTTATGGTCAATGAAATCACATCTTATCCACATCACTCTTGTATTGCCGCATTCACTAAATTCATGTGGTAGTTTTGTCAAGCCACAAATATCCATTATTTGATGTATTCTCATCTATATGAGACTTGGTTATCCCGTAGCATGTAGAAACTGGGACCTCCATGACTCACGTTGTTTATATAGAATTTTAAAATTCTTGTAGAGGTTTGAGGAAATTTAAAAAAAAATATCACAAAGCAAAATAAGATATTTTGGGGGGGGAATAGGCATAAATTTTTAATCGGTTGTTATTTATATTAACATTAAAATAATGGCTTAATATTTTTTTTGTGTACTTATCTAAACAATTTTTGAGTGAAATGAAAAGTTGGTGTTAAAATTATTTGATGTTTAAAATTTGCATGTATGTAGTCGTAAATAATAAATAAAGTTATTTAGTCTTTACACACTTTAGCACGTCAACATTTAATCTGTAAAACAATGAAGTTCATTGTGTTAGCACATTATGCTCTAAAGTATTCTATGTTTTTCAATGTATTTACTAAAATTATTTTACTGATACAAATTTGTGAACAGCCACAATTTTCTTAGAAGCAAGATGAAATTAAACACAACACCCAGTACATCTCTTTGATAAAAAGTTAATTGTGCTTTGAATATATTCCACGACGAATGTTCGAAGAACACTAAAATAAATCTCGAACACTGGCTTTCAATATAACTATGATGATAAACTATGTACTTTAAAAGGAACTTAAAAACAAAACAGAAAATTTTGTTCTTGAAGTGAACACATTAGAGTGAGAGTTATTTGTTTGTTTAATGAGATAATGTTCTATTTAAATATAATTACGAGTTATAGTTACTAAGTATTACCAAAAGAGCCGAAAGGGAGATGTGTTGCCCATATTCTGTAACTTAAATAGTACGATGGTTTCTAAGTATGTGAAAATATTTTTTAGAGAAACATTTCGCCTTAAAAGTTTCTAGACCAGCACAGTTGTAAGGTTGTAGAATATAGACAGAACTGTCATTAAACTGTACTTTAGAGCGGTCCTACGTTATATGGACATTTTTCAAATTAAACTAATAAATGTGAAGTGCGGGGATAATCGGATAAAGAAAAGTCGCGCCGGAAATCGATTGAAAATTTCAAGTGTGTTTATATGGGGAAAATATGACTTTTTTTTGAGATTTTATGAAAATTTCATTCTATAGTTTAATTTTCCGACAAGTTATTGTAAGAATCGAGATCACTATTAAATTGTCTTTGCAAAAAGCTATAAAAACTCAAATTCGAATAAAAATTCGACAAGAAATAGCAAATGCCCCAGACCACTTTTTTGCGAAATTGAGAAATTGATTAAAGCCATAATTTTTTTTGTCTCTATATTTACAAGTAATCAGAAATGCGGCATTGTTTTATTACAACTTTGTTAACCTATTGCGCATTGAGACCGAAAATGGGAAATTTTTTTTGTTAAAATTTTGAAAACTCCTTTTTCAAGTATTAAAAAGTTTTCATAAACAAAATTTATAAGACAAATTACTGCAGATAGTAGAATCATAAAAAAAGAACATCCTTCCTGTACAAAGTCAAATTTTATTGACCAAGGTTGAGTTATAGCTCAAAAATGTTCTTATTTTCTTTGGAAACATATATATATTTCGTTTTTAAAAATAATATAATTTTATAATAAAATTGTTTAAAAGTTGTTTAAATTTATATTCGTGAGCAATAAGCAGACAATTGCACCTGAGATATATCACAATGAATAAGAGGACTGAAAGATAAATAAAAAGAAAAATTAACCGAATTATATTTCTAACATTTTAGAAAGTGGTTTCATGGATTTTAATATAAAACAAGTAAGAGTCTTAAATTCGGCTGTGCCGAATCTTTGATACCCTCCACCTCGTTTTGAGTCTTGATAATAAATGTAAATGAGAAAGTAAACAATTTGTTAAACTTAATACCAAATTCTTTCAGCAAATTCTTTGGGTTGGTTTTCGTCTTTTCTATTATTTCGGATTTATTTCGGTGTTTGCTTTTTGGTCATCGTGGTTGCTGATCGGCATGCATTTAGGTTATATACCTATATGCATGCGTTTCCGGTTATATGACATAACTTCTCCTTTAATTTAGTTTTTGCTAATTAAATAGCTCGCCCTAACCTCCATTGCAAAGGTAATGGTTGTATAGGGTGGCTATATGCATTAAATCGTGCTAATTGGAGATGGCTGTATAGTTTCTTTTAACTGGCCAAATATTTCTCCATTGCGGCCATATAGGTCGGATGGAGTAACAAAATAATAACCAAAAAAAAAACTCTCAATTTTTTTATTAATATATTGCCATATTTGGAAAACATAGAGAATAAATTTATAATAATAAATATTCAAATTAGGGATGCCAAATGCAAAAAACCAAATGTCCCAAACATTTTAAATAAAATAATTTGTTCTCTTTATTTTCTGAAAAACTTCAAATTTTCATCCAAAAAAAATTGTGAAAATTTATATATAAAAAATAAAATTCTCATCATATTGCGTTTATTTATGTAACATTTTTTATGTTCGCAATTCTTAAATATCATTTGACGTTTTCTAAAATTCATTGAATTTAAATTAATGCTTTCTGTAGTGTGATTCTGTAAATTTCAACGATCCGACAATCGCAAATTATATCGACAGCTATTGTTGTTTGCACTAAGGATTAAGTGATTCACTAAGTACATACATCTTAACGACAGTCGATAAATCTATTTTTCTATTTATTTAAATTGTAAACGAGTGGCATCTCTTTCAAAATAAGCGAAAGACACAAAGAATAGAAAAAACAAATTACTTCGTGTTTGACAGGATGATTTTATGTTTATGTTTAATATCTTTATTTTGTTTACTAAAATTTCTGTTTATTTATTTGAAAATGAAATAATGAATTGAATATGCTATTTAATTTTTTTATTTATATAAAAAAGTTTTTTTAATTAAAGCAAAATATTTTCACTTTTTTATGATTTTTATTTATGTATGACGACATTTCAACCTAAAAATTTAAGTTTTTATCGATTGAATAAACAACACAAAAATGGTTGTCATGTAGATAACAACAATAGCTGACTTTATCAATAGCGAATATCGTTTAAAAATTTTACTGATAATTTTGCTATTTTCTTTTTTTTAACGATTCGATTATCGTTAAAAGAAGTTACTGAATCGCGGTACTGAAAAGCTATTAATTTCTCCTGAATGTCAATATTTTTTGAAATGTAAAAATTTTTTAAATGTAAACATAGGTATTTGGCGTTTTTTTTTTGAAATTTCAATTTGTGTTTAACGAATAAAATTTATATATTAAAGATGCAATTGATGTCTTCTAAATTTAAAATTATAATTTCCGACGTTTTGATATGATTTTTTGGAATTCAATTAATTGTAATTTATAATTGGAAATTTTTAATTCCAGTTTTTAGAATTGATATTTTCTTAAATTTGAATGGAAAATTTAAAAAGTGCAATTTTGTATTTATGTGAATAATAATGCTTTAGTAATTATAAACAATTTTTAAAAATTAGATGTAATCGCAATCAGATATTTTGTAGGTAAAGCAGAATAATAATTCTATATAACTATGTAGAACTGTTTTGAAAGCAAAAAACTCATTGATGAACTCGGTAACTCTATTTTGTAAAGACAACAAAAAGTTGATATGCCAAACTTATGTTCATATTTGTAAAAGAATAATGAAAATACGTATGAAATAAAAGACCAGCCCGTGTATACACTTAACATTGTTCTGTATGATATCCAGTTGAAAATATTAACAGTCATGTTAAAATAGAAATAACTATTTCAAAGCTAATTAGAACAAAAATTGTGGCGCCATCTACTGTGGCATAGTCACGCTGAGCAAAATGAAGTGACACTCTGTTAATGCAAAAGAAATGTATTTTCCCCACAACAAAATATTGCAGAATTTTATGTAAATAAAATAATATAATAATAATATAACATGCAGTTGTTATGGATATACATACATATATAATATATGTATATTATTTGTATTATTTATATGTTTATATAAATTTATAAATAAATTTATACATAAAATTTTTTTTTTTGCTATATTTACATTGTTTTTTTTTTTATTAACAACTTGGTATTTTAGCATTATTTGCTTTAGATGTTCGTGAATTTTTACTCCCTTTATATTAACTCGTAGTCTCTGCTGGTCGAAAAATTTTTGGATCGATTTTAACCAATTTCCCGTGAGCCATTCGATCTGAAATTTTGCAGGCAGGCTCGTGGTAATGACGGAAATGATATAACAAATTTTTTTTAGTGATGCCAAAACAATGGAAACTTTTCTACAAGGGTTAGTTTTTATTATATTATTACCACAACGACCACAAAAACAACAAGTCCTGCTATGACAACAACACAACATTTAGAACAACAACAAGAACAATATAGAAACATCATATTTTTCATTTTTTTTTTAACTTTTTCTGAGATTTCCCTGGACCTGTTCAAACGATTTTAACGATTTTTGAAACAGAAATCTTCCCATGAATTTGGAGAATCATTCTCGCTAAAAATGATCACTGTGGCTGCACTATTCAGGGCGTGATCGTGACAAGAACAACATAGAAAGTTATATTTTTTCAAAATTTTTTTTTATTTCTTCATAAAATCTCGGGCCCTAATCGACCGATTTGGACGATTTGAAATAGCAAACTTTTCCGGATGTTAGTGAATCATTTTTTATGTCAACGAGCACCCTAGCTGCCCGATTGATGCCGTCATCGTGATTTCCACAGACGGACAGACGGACAGATGGACATCGCTATATCAACTCCGGTTGTTATAAGGATCACAAATATATATATTTTATGGGGTCAAAATTTTTTTTTCTAATTATTACAAACGGAATGACAAACTTATATATACCCTCTGCACACTGGAGTGGAGGGTATAAAAAAACGTTTTCCGTAATCTTTATTTCGAAATATATTAAAAACAAAAGCTGGCTTTGACAAATAATAGGTTAACGTTCTCGGATTTATTCCAAATTTAAGGTACGGAAGATATACATATTTGGTTATAACATTTTAAATAACGCTTTTAAAAATTCAGCAGTATTTGCAAAATATTTCAATTTTTTGAATAAATTGTCTTTTATTAGCTTGGGGTCGTATGTGACCCCAATTCCAAAAGGGTTAATGGGGTCATATTATTTTTTTCCGAAACTCTAGGCTATTAAGATAAAATATAGCATTTGAAAGTAGAGAACTGATTAATGTTTGATATAAAGAATTTAGAAGGATTACATATACAGAATATTTCACAAAAATCCCATTTTTCTCGAAATGCACAAAAATTAAATCCTTGTCAAAAAAATTTTGGTATAGGGATTTACCTAAAAATTGACAGAAGTAATTTTTTTTTTTTTTTTTTTTTTTTTTATTTTTAAAAAAGAGGGGTTACCTTACGGGCTATTTTGGTCAATAATCTGTTTTTATGTGTAAATAAAAATCAATTAAATATCATGTTTCTGCTCGACGTTTCGTTTGCTTTATTCAAACTTCCTCAGGAGCATAAATTTATTATAAAATCTGGCGACATATACAAATTAACATTATTAATAATTTCTAATTAAATATCTTAAATACTACATCACAGTTTAACTTACGATTCTTTGTTACATCGTCAGGAATATAATTTGTAAAATTTATTTGTAAATAAAAAACTGGACATTACTACACAGAATTTTAAAAAATATAAATAAATTTAATAAATATTGACAACACAGTAAGTAATCTCTGACATGCATTTAATAAAACACTAAGAAGAAAATTTTTTAATACTTGAAAAAGAAGTTTTCAAAATTTTATCAAAAAAAATTTCGTATTTTCGGTCTCAATGCGCAATAGGTTAAAACAACGTGGTAATAAAACAATACTTCATATCTGATTGCTTATAAGTATAGAGACAAAGAAATTATGGCCCTAATCAATTTCTCAAAGTTGAAAAAAATGCTATCAAATTTCATGACCTAGATTTTTTTTTGGCACATAAGTGGTATGGGGCATTTTTTATTTCTTGGCGAATTTTTACTCGATTGTGAATCTTTATAGCTTTTGCAAAATATAATTTAATACTGATTCCAATTCTTACAACAACTTGTCACAAAAAATTAAACTATAGAATGAAATTTCCGAAAAATCTCAGAAAAGTCATATTTTCCCCATATAAACATACTAAACCAATTTCAATCGATTTCCGGCGCGACTTTTCTTTATCCTTTTATATTGAAAGGTAATAAACTGGACTGTGCCTATCCCCAAAATCGCATTTTCATTTTTAAGGACTTCTCTACTGTATATAGCAAAAATGATAATGAACAAAAAAAAAAAAATGATACACAGATTTATAACTATACAAGCAATAATTGAATTTTGCATAAAAACTGCAACATTGTGCACATAACTGTTAATCGACATGAACAAATATTGTTCTTCTATACAAGAAAAGTTATTCTAATTGTGTTTGTTTTAACTTATTTAATATTTTCTAAAATATTTACTTTCTTGCTACAATAAACAGCTGCATTAGTCGAGTACTTAGCAAACAAAAACAAGTAACAAAATTATCGTCGGCCTACATCGACGACTATGTGATACCCTATGCTATGAGTTTAGAGAAGTGGTCTTAAGTCCAACTAATGGAGTAAAAAAATAAGCATAAACCAAATCTGAGTGGATTTTTTGCTAATTTTTTTTTTGGGGCTAGGACGAAAAATGGACCGATTTTGACCATATTTGGTCAAGTCACTTCTTTTCTGCAAAAAAAAAAAACGGTAAGATAATTATAGTCGGTCTTGACCGACTAAACGATACCCTATACCATGGTTTACAGACCCTATCGCTTCGGTCCAACTAATTCGATATAGAAAATAAGAAATAACCAAATTTTGAGGGGAACTGTTTTTAATTTTTTTTGCTGCAGATATGAAAAAGTTCACATCGGGTGCTATATTTATATGGGGACTGGGTCGAAAAATAACCCGATCCCGACCATATTTGGTAAAGTCACTTATATTTTGAAAAAATATAAACAAACCAAATTTGAGAAAAATTGTGTAATATATTTATCTTTTTTAAGAGATTTAAGTGAAGATCGGGAAGCAGCTGTATATGGGGCCTATGACTAAGAATTGTCCTATAGGGATTATTTTTCGACAACTGATTAATGGATATAATAATATGATAATTTGGATTTATGGCAATTTATGGCGATTTCATTGGGTTCATTTATATGGGGACTAGGTCTGAACATGGACCGAATTTCACCAATTTCAATTTTGTTAATCCTATGGCCGATAAAAGTCTATATACCAAATTTCATCAAAACATATTCATATTTGCGACCTGTAGTTTGATTACAAGGTTTACATGGACACACAAACGGACGGACGGACGGACGGACGGACGGACATCGTTAAATCGACTCAGAAAGTGATTCTGAGTCGATCGGTAGAATAAAAGATGGGTCTAGGTCAAATATTTTTGGTAGTTACAAACAGCAGCACAAAGTAATTATAGCCAAACCACATAGTGGTATAGGGTATAAAAATAGTAAAATCTGTGCAATATTTTTGTTTTTGATAGATTCAAGAATTGCCCTATAAACCTTATTTTTTATACTACTTATAAATGGATGTAATAAACACACACAAATGCAATTTGACTGAGATCTATATGACAATTTTCATTTTATGACAATTTAAGTTGATCTCATAGGGGTCAATATGCACCGATTTTCACTTATTTCTCTAGTTTTCGTCCGATGGCCGTTAGAATCCTATGTGTATTTGGTCATGCTCAAGTCCCATAAAAAAAACATGAAATTGTCTCTCGGTGTTATCATTATTTTTTGTCATTTTAAAAAAGTATGTGACTGTATTTTGAACCAGTATTTATCTTAATAAAATTGTACTAAATTTTGAATTTTTGCTTATTTTACTTTATTTTTACTTTTGTGCTTCTTTTTAAATTTTTTTGTGCCTTCCTTTTGCTTATTTTAACCAATTGTTGAGACCAAAAACAAGCCATACGAATTTTTATAATAAAACTTTTGTAAAAATTTTAAATAAAAAGAAAATACTAAAAAGATGATCCCTTAGCGTATATGATTTTTTTTTCATGAATATTCAAGGTTAACATGTACTTTGATGCTGGGTTTATAAACAACATTTTACAAAACAACATTTCTTCAAGCATCCAGCCAAGGATTGAAACTTTTATTTAAACATTCATATTACGTTTTATTTGTATTGCAAATGCATGACAGTGTATCTTGGGAATAGAAAGAAACTTTTGTACATGAGTCAAAAGATATTTTCTTTATTACACTTCGCTGAAGACATCCTTCTAAACAACAATAAAATGTAAGCAAGATTCCAAGTTTTTGAGTTAACATTAAGGTTAAAAAATATATTTTCTTTGAAATGATAAGTTGCTGTGTGTTTTTTTTAGTCTTACTTTTATAGGTTATATTTGCCTATATTTTAATTTAAAAGTGCTGGTTTGATTTTAGATAGCAGCCTTTCTTGAATGCCCTTCAATTGAAAGATTGTTCTAGTAAACCACAACATTCTTAAATATTGTTTAATATTCAGAATATTTTGCTAAATTAAATTAACCAACACTCAGGGGATGCCCCTGCATTGTGTTGATCTCAGGAAAATAGGTTAAGGAGGAAAGAGGGAGTAGTGTGCTAATTTTTTTTTTGCAGCGACAGACCAAAGCCTCTGGTGGGAATCGAACCCACGACCCCTCGCATGATAGGCGAGCACGCTACCTACTCACCTACCTGGGCGCCTAAGTTGGCCAAAGATTAATCAGAGAAGCTGATAGAAAAACGCTATTCATCATTCTCTGGGTCATTGTCTGCTGGGTGAGAAAGTCCAAATCTGGGTGGAGGTAAAGGGTGATTTTTTAGCTTTATCTTTTTGGCAACACTGGTTTAAATAGCTGACGCACGTTTCGTGTTTTGTTTCATTGTCAAACATCTTCAGTTTGGTCTATAATTTAACCATGAATCGTCTTACAAACGAACAACGCTTGCAAGTTATTGAATTTTATTATCAAAATGCGTGCTTTGTTAAGAAAGTTCATCGCGCGCTTCTTCCATTTTATGGTCAGTTTAATCGACCCACTGAAACGGCTATTCGGGCTATTGTGACTAAATTTCGCACCAAATTTACATTGTTGGACATTAAACCACCAACACGCTTACGTAGAGTGCGAACTGAAGAAAATATCGCAGCTGTATCGGCCAGTGTTAATGATGACCATCAATTACGATTCGTCGCCGTTCGCAGCAATTGGGCCTCTGTTACTCAACAACGTGGAAAATTTTGCGGAAGGATTTAGGTGCGAAGCCTTTC